>PVKH010037405.1:0-11468 GCA_004027955.1 Chaetophractus vellerosus | reverse complement strand
AAAATGGGCACAACACATTATCTCAAGAATGTAGTGGGTGCTATAAACTGAATATTCTCCATTTTTCGTGGCTTTGTTCCTTAGATTTTGTAAATGAAACAGTAGTTTGATATCGATGCTTGCCAACTCTTAGCCCTGTATTGAGGACCCCTTAGATATAGACACTTTATCATGTCTTTAAATTAACATGAGTCAAGCTATTAAGAATTATTGTGAAATCTCACCTACCCAGATGAATGAAACAAACAATGTGCTGTCTTTGGATATGAACCAATAGTGGCCAAATGTTGACATTTCTCATCATAGATTACAAATTACTTTCAGAATACAAGCAACCAAATACATTGTGTAGAAGTATTTGTATTTGACTCTTAAGAATAAAATATCATTTTATTTTCACCACATTTATAAATTTCTATTTACCTTTCTTAGTTCAAACACAAGGAGGCCTTTAAAAGGATTCCTCACTTAAAATGCAAATAAATATTCAAGTTGTTAACACAGAATAAAAATCAGAGAGGCCTCTTATTGTTATGTCCAAGGCATGTTGGATTCTTTGAGATTGGGCTGCTGCCGAGTATAAAGCAGAATTTCTGGTCATGATTTGGGGAATTGCTTCTCATTAAATTTTTACCAGGCATTCAAGAATGGAAAGAATACAGCTGTTTTGCTAGCCATTCATCCACAGACAAAAGGTCTGCTCCTCTAGAAATAAGTTTGAGTTTAAGATTAAAATAGCAACACACCACACACACGTTATTCTTTTTAACATTTTTATCATTTATTTTTCTTCCTTTATTGTTGAACAAATGCATGCATGTTATTGTATATTTGGAGTGTCCTTCTTTCTCTTACTTTCTCCCACTGTCAATGTAATATTTCAACTTTGGGTGATTTGCTACCTTCTGCTTCTGTTATGTATATTTAAAAAGCCCCAAAGTGATCTATTTAACAAGGAGTACAATGCTGCCAGATGGCACACTAGATCTTTTATTAGTCATACAAAGATGGCACATTCTAAATTATGGTTTTTCAAATACAAACATAGAAAGCTCAAAATAAGACTTTCATAGCATAGCATCACCTTGGCATCTAGATCATTTCTTGTGCATTTCCTTGTGATGGGATATTTGCCGACAATGATGGCCTGAAGTGTATGTGTAAATCAGGAGGTGGAATGAGGCCACAGGAGAGGGGTTTTGTTTGTTTTGTGTGTTCATTTATTTCTATCAAGTCTCTTGTTAGACTGAAACATTTTGTGTTTGGGTTACACCACCAGTTAAAAAGCTATTCCTTTCTCTCTGATTTACTATAGTAATAGTTCCTACTAAGTCAATAAACTCTTTCATCTATACCCTTATATCTATTCTAATCCAACACAGAATTGTCATCTCTACTGTTATTGATTTCCACAGTGATAAAAACCATGGAGTTATTGCTGCACTGTGTAATGATAGTATATTACAGTCAAAGCTATATTTTCTGTTTACCAGCAGGGTTGGTGTTTCTGGCATAGCATTGCTTCCAGATTCTTGCAAAGAAATAACCTTGGTCCTCATTTTGGACAACAGAAGTTTTTGTAATAGTGAAACTACCAAATTTGCAAACAGACAAATTCTGTATTAAGAAAATGAATGGGAAAGAGAAAAGGTAGTCAGAAAGCTGGGATTCACAATTAGGAATTACTTACTATTTATTTTCTTTAGGAGAATTAGTGTCTTGAATGCATGAATAAAGTCCTTCAGTAATAATGCAATATTATCTCAATAAAACTAGCTGACTTCTCATAGAATTAGGTATGCATTACAACCTCTGAGTCTACTCAACAGTATATAAAAATGATTCTGGTATAAATATAGTTGTACTGCTAGCCAGGAGAAATTTAGAGTTCAAAAAAGATGTGAGTAAGATTCAGAGTTACTTAGATAATATATGTACTATATTTTAAAAGCTAAATTGCTACTTAGGAACAATGCAATATGATATATAGAGACAATATTAGTGTTAATGTTTATTCATTAATTAGCTCAAAATGGACACATTTCTTCCTTAATCTCCTTCTTCAATACAAACACCTTTGACTCAAAACATATAGAAATATTTAATAAAATATTACAAACTGAGAGAGAGAGAGAGAGAGAGAACCAAGTTCAAAAGAAAGAAAGGAAAATCCCCAAGTACCAGAAATGAATGAAGTGGGAATTCAAAGCTAGAGTAACTGTGTGAGTGGGTACCAGAGTAGCCAAGAGGAACAGTAAACGTGGGGTCTCAGGACAGGGAGTTAGAGTTTTAGTGCTGGCACAGAGACAGCAGTCCTGGCTTTGCAAAAGCCTGAGGCTGAGAGATGGAAGCAAGAATGCTGGATAAAGCAGGGACTCATAAATGGCTGTACCTACCATGAAAAATAACTAGAAAATTTTCACCCACCAGCCCAGAGAAGGCACAGGAAAATTCATGATGGAGAAGAGAAAAAGGAAACCTTCACTTAACTAAAATCTATACTTAAACCACAATCCTACACCAAGCTCTGATACGGCATCTAAGATACTGGGCATGGAGCAAAAACCAAGGGAGGCACAATTAACAGAATGAGTAAAATTTCTGGGTCACCAGCAGAAACAAGGAAGAAGCCACTCTTCTAGGGTTATTTCCACAACCAAGTGCATTGGTCTATGACAAAAATAGCCCACTTCTGAGAGGAGCTGTCAATACAAAATTACTTCCTGAAATGGAGAGTAAAGTACAAAAGACATCCAAGGGAACTGCCCACTGTCAGGGAGAGTCAGCAAGCATAATAAATCGGTAAACAAGCACTCTAATAAGGAGGGCTCATCAAACGGACTGAATGAGACTGTAAAATAAGAATAAGAAAAAAGACAATCCGTATTTTGAAAGGAATATAAACAAAAGTGGAAGAACAGGAAAATTTGTGAAAAAATCAAATGGAATGTCTAGAAATGTAAAACATAATTAAATTTAAAACTCAATGCAAACAAAACACACACACAAACAAAAAACTCAATGGAAGATTAAACATCAGATCAGACTTAGCTTTAGAGATAGCTAAAGAGAAAATTAGTAAGCTGCAACATAGCTCTCATGAAATTTCACACACTATAGGGAATAAAGATATTGTGAGAGATTATGTAAAACGGATGTTAAAGCACATGTGGGATAGAATGAGAAAATCAAACATTTTTTTACTTAAAAGAGCAAATTAAAGATTTTTAGACAAGCAAGACAGGAAGGGTTTACTATGCACAGACACTTACTGAATAAAAGGCTGAAAAATGTAAAGTAATAATTGACTCTTTTAAAAATGAGACTGACCAAATCTCATTTCAGGGTCAGGTGAAAATAAGATGGCATTTTGCAGAAAATGTTAACAAGTACTTGAATATGAGAGGTTGTGACCTAATTTAAATTTTTCTAACTTCCATATATTGTTTAGGAACACAATGGTAATACTACTTGCATTAGGCTTTATGATATTCAAATGTTACAGATAAAATGTTAAGGCTGACCACACACACAAAAGTTGAATGCATAAATTCAAAATAAGATATTTTTTAGGGGAGTAAAAAGAAATCGTTCCTAAAGAAGACAGGAAAGATGGAAGAAATAAACAAGCAAAAAATACGGTAAATTAAAATGATAGGAAAGTAGAAATAAACCTAAATACAACAGAGATCATAATAATGTAAATGAGTTAAATGCTCCCATTAAAGGAAAGAGATTCCAAATTGTGAGGAAAATCAAGCTTTATACTGTTTACACGAGACATACTTAAATCATAGTTATAGAAAAATCTTGAAATTTAAGAAACAGTACTTACAATATTATTAAATTTTATTAAAAATGTACAATTGATGGCTTTGTCTATCTGAATAGACCAGTCTTAATTCAATTCCATTTCCCATTATCCCAAAGTAACATATACTAGAGATTGTTTCTACTTATAGTCCTAATTTAGATTTTTGCTTTTCTTAGACCTTACAATTTTTAGAACATTTAATTTTCTACTAAATAATTAATCAAATGTTCTTCTAAATTGTTTATTGTGCTTATAGATCTTTGTGTAAGATGTATTAGAAATCCAGGCCTTTCCTCAATGCCAAGTGAAAATTTTAACCAAAATGCTTTGATTAACATTACTTATAAAATTACTGAATATTTTTAAATATAATAATGCAAAATGTTAGTGAATGTGTTCTGAAGTAGAAACTCTTGTATTTTGCTACTGGGAATACAAAGTTTTACAATTATTTAGGGACAGAATTCAACAGTGTTAGTCAAGATCTTTAAAATTATTCATATTCTTTGACCCAGTAATCCTACTTAAGTGAATACATTTTAAGGAATTACTATGCATACTGAAAAGATATATGCCAAATATGTCCATATTCTTTAGAATAATGGTTAAGTAAGAGATGGCATTTCCATAAAATGTAATATCATAAGAACTCTAAAATATTTGTAATGGTTCAACGTGGAAAAGCAGAATGTGGATGTATATATGCATTTGATTGTAAGTATGTAAAGATAAGCTTGGGAAAAGGATGAAGGAAAATTTTCCATTTTATAGGCTAGTGAAATTACAAATAACTTTTTTCTTTTTCTATATGCTTTCTACTCTCTACATTATTTATGCTTAATATTCCATTATGTTTATAATTGTAAAATGACTTTTCAAATAGAAATGTTGCTATAGGCTAGAACAACAGTATAGACATGGGAGCAGGGGTCTCTGGATTTGAAATAAAGTTATAGCACTGACTCATCCTGGGAATTTGGTCATGTTGACTTAAATTAGATTACCAAAAAATATTCGCATAAAAGACTTGCGTAAAACCCTAGTTGGCAAGAGTTACTTATAGCCAGCAAGCCAAGTACTTTGAAGACATGGGGGTTTTTTAGCTGAATTAATAGTTTGCATTATTTCTCAGCTGCCTGTCATATACATATCACTCTGTACTTGCAGCCATACTTAGATTGTTCAATAAATTGGATGCATTATATGATTGTGTAAATTTTGTTTTTGAGACCAGACCATGGTCTTTAAGTAGTTTTGGAAGTTGCACTGAACTTTCCATTGCATACACATTTAGTTCTTACTTAATATACTCTCTCTCTCTCTCTATCTATCTATCATCTTTATCCCATATACAGATATATACTCATTGCTCTGAAAAAGCAGTTCCAACAGTGGAGACACTGCCTAGGCGCCTTCAAATGACTTTCAGCACTTCTAGAATTTGGTGCTATTTCATTAGAATGCATTATTTAAGAGTAATTAGAAGCCCTCAGAGTCACTTAATGTTCCAGAAAGAATTTGGGCATATTTGGTTATAAGGACATTATTAATTTTTTTAATGTTTTTTTTTTTGTTACATATCCCCCCTTTCTGCTTGTTCTTGCTGTGCTCACTTTTGCGTTCTTCTGTGTCTGCTTTGTCTCCCCCCGTTGCGGCGACGTGCAGAGTCAGCTCACCGTGCAGGAGGCTTGCCCTGCTCATGGGCGGCTCTGCTCTGCTCATGGGCGGCTCTGCTCTGTTTGCGGGTGACTTGCCCTGCCCATGGCAGCTTTGCCCTGCCCGTGGCAGCTTTTTTGCCCTGCCCACAATGGTTCTGCCCCGCCCACGGCAGCTTGCCCTCTCAAGACGGTCTGCCCGCTCAGAGAGGTGAACCGGTGGTGAAGCGGTGCCCTATCCACTGGGCTACAGCCGGGCCCCGACATTATTAAATTTTTTAGTAAATATTTTAAAAGCTTGAGGCCTTAGGCATGCTAAATTACATGGATTGCATAGAACAAGAAAGTATAGATGACTTGGATTGTTTGTCACTATTGAAAATAACTAAAAAGCACATCTGCTATGTTTACTGTGAGAAAGGACTGTGCATTAACAACTCATTACAGTGTTTTTACCTAACAATAGCACAGAGTAGTGTATCTTATTTGGAAAGCAGGAGTGGAAGGTTATCTAACCATTAAAATATTTAGGTTTATTTATATTATCCCCAAAATGATATTAAAGTAGCCCTTGATTTTGCAGCAAACTTTAAAGAAAGAGTAGAAATAGGATTTACATATATGGGTTTCACTGAGACTCAAGTAAGGGAGAGTGGGGAGGAGAGAGAGAAATACAAAAAACTCTTAGGCCAATAAGCATATTTACCTTTTATGTTGAAATATGCTTGTATGCTTAAGATCTGATAACTTTAAACTTTCATAATCTTTATAATGAAATTGCATTAAAATTACTTTGGGTATGGTTATCATTACAATATTTTCATTTATTCTTCTCTCTTCATTTTGAAAATAGTAATTCAAGGAATATAAATATATATACGGCTTGTTACAGAAATGAGGATTTATATGTTTATGAATACATTCTATTAGTTTATTGCAACTATTCCTATGTTTAGTTTTTGATCCCATATGAAGATTGTAATCCCATGTAGGGATATGTAACAGTTTAAGTATGAATTTAGAATGACTCCTTCTTGCTGAAGAGGATTTATGCCACACTAGACAAATTAAAAGTCACAATTTACAAACAAGAACTGCCTGGAGTTGTGTCTGCATCGGTGAACTTCCTGACTTTGGGAAATTAAAATGTTATGCATTCTGCAAATTTAGCACTTTCTACTCATTAAAAAATTTACATGTCACACAGATCTTCCATTAATTTTCACATGCAGAGGAAGTGGCAGAACTCTGTGTGTGTAATTGTGGTATGGACACACTGAATAACGGGGCCCCTGGAATCCCAGGTGCATTTAATATGGGGAAATAATTTACCTTGCAAATAGTCATTTCTTGACTTAAGAATGATGTGTTTATAACCTCCTGTGGTTTTAGAAGGTGCTAGTCAGCCCAGAGAAATTCTTCTCTGCACAGCAGTTTGATAGGAAAGCACAGTTGTGAGAGTTAGACAGTCGTGGGTTTTTTTTTTTTTCTGTATTTTGGAAGAAGTTGATGCCATAGCTGTGTTTGGATAGTTCTTTTTTTTTTTTTTAAAGATTTATTTATTTTATTACATATCTCCCCTTCCCCCCGCTGTGGCGACGCGCCGAGAATGATCACTGCGCAGGCGCGGCTTTCCCCGCTTGTGGGCGGTTTCTGCTTCCATCACGGCCGGCTTTTTTCAGTTCGCGGGTGGCTGGCTGTGCTCGATTTGCAGGCGACCTGCCCTGCCCGTGGCGGCTCTTGCCCTGTCTGTGGCAGCTTCTTGCCCTGCCCACGGCGGCTCCGGCCCGCCCATGGCGGCTTGCCATTCTCAAGGCGGTCTGCCCTCTAGGAGAGGTCCCTGGGAATCGAACCCAGGGCCTCCCATGTGGTATGCCGGCGCCCTATCCACTGGGCTATCGAGCCGGCCCCTGGATAGTTCTTGATATGGGTATTATCCCAGCTGGCAAATAAATATTCTGCGCGTGAACTATCCACCCAACACAGTGATCCACAGTCTCCGGTTTAATCAATGTAGCTTTCTTTTGTTTTTTTTTTCCTTTCTGGTAAACCTTTTCCTGCTTTTGAAAGCAGGGATGTGGTTAGAAACTTTAGCCCACAGAAACCTGATGAACAACTATGGAGGCCCCCAAACAGATTAGTGGGAGGACACAAATGCAAGATCTTCAGCTCAGAATGGACGGGAAGTTCTAAGGGTATCAGATAGAAAGGAGCTACCATGCACACAACCCCAGTGAAACATGGACTCCTT
This sequence comes from Chaetophractus vellerosus, assembly GCA_004027955.1. Lineage (NCBI taxonomy): Eukaryota > Metazoa > Chordata > Mammalia > Cingulata > Chlamyphoridae > Chaetophractus > Chaetophractus vellerosus. The sequence continues at coordinate 3,748 of PVKH010037405.1, read as the reverse complement.
CAAGGTCACGTTGGTCTGGGTCCAGGGCTCTTAATTTAATTTTTCTTTCTGCCTAAAAACAGAGAAAATAGGATGATGTATGCTAGAAACTGGCCTCTTTACTTCGAGACTGTAGTCATTTCACTTTTTCTATCAGATGACTTTATTTCCATTGAAGAATTATAATATAGTTGACTTTAAATTTAATGGTTGTTTTAGTTTCCCAGGTTGCTCAAGCAAATACGATGAAATAATTTGGTTTAAACACTGGGAATTTATTAGCTTAGTGCTTGAAGCATGGAAAAAGTCCAAATCAAGGCATCATCAAGGCAATGCTTTCTCTCCAAAGACTGTGGCTTCTGCGGATGGCTGCCACGATCCGTGGTCCTTAGTTTATCACATGGTGGTGTCTCTGGGTTCCCCTGATGTTAGTTTCTGGCTGCTCTGTCTGTGGCTTTCTTGCTCTCTCCTTCCGTATTCATTAGGTTTATAAAGGACTCCAGACCCATCCTGAATGAGGTGGGTCACACCTTAACTAAAGTTGCCTCTTCAAAAGGTCCTACTTACAATGGGTTTAGACTCACAGGAGTGGATTCGATTTAAGAACATGTTTTTCTGGGGGTACATACAGCTTCAAACCACCACAATGGTTTATTCTTCTTTTTAAAGAACATAGATGCAGATGCAGTCTACTAATGAAAAACACTCAGGCAGGTGAGATAGGGCTTTGGTTTTACTGAACTCTTGAGTTACATTTCAGGCATTTTTTTTTTTACCTACTGTGTGTCATAAGATAAGGCTCCCATACCACCTGAAGTGCTAATTACCTGCAAATCATTTTAGAAAGGGCATACTTACCGTTAGAACAGAGCTATGGACAGCTTAGTGAGGCAAGGCCAACTGTTCTCTGAAGGCTGCAAATTACCACGGCAATTTAAATGACTGACGTCAATGATAAGCAGATGTGCTTTTCAATTTTTTTTGTTGTATCCTAGAATTTATGTATTTATTTGTTTGCAGTTCCTTAAGCCCCTGTCAATAAATAAACCCTCAGAAGAGTGGCAAATTGTAACAAATGACCGTGGTTGTCTTTGACGGGCCTGACCTTTGACATCATTAGTGCAGTCCTGATGGGATTGCTGGTTAAAAAAAAACCTACTAAAGAAGGAAAAATAAATCTGGACATGTGTATTTTCAATGGTCCTTGAGGTCTTTAGTAAGAACATTTGCATCAAAAGAAATGTAATTTGCTTGAGAAATATCCCAGATTTTGGCTTAGTTTACACTGGCAAAAAGAAAGACCAAGCAGCCAGGTTAAGGAGCAGGAAAATCCTTAGGAACCTGGATTCCTCAATGAGGACTAAAACTAAGCAAAAACCTGGTGATTTAAAAATATCCACTGTAATGGAACACACATAATGTTTTTATAAACTACAATAGAGTTATATGCATAGCTTAAATATTCATCTTTGTATAAGATATGAATCAATACTCTCCTTATTTTATTTAATCCTCACAATATCATAAAATCTGTGTACATTTATTAAGGCCATAGAAGTAGCACCATCTTGAAATGCAGTGGGTAACCCCTGAGAGCAAAGAGGGATGCTTTATAAAACTCCACCCATCTCCCCTTTGGCTAGGGATTTGATAACTAATTTAAGACAGTTTTAATTTCCAGATATCTTCATATGGACTTGTCTTTTAGGGATTGCTTAAGGCTGTCTCAGTGGTTCTCAAACTTTGGAGGCTATAAACGTTACTGCATTGTCTATATTGGAGTTCAGTTATTTTAGCTTTCTCATAAATATCAATGATAATGTTTCTACTGGAGAGCTATTTTAATTTTAATTCTGTTGCTTTCCACCTAATGCGCTGGCATTAGACGTAGCCTTCTGTGTTGGCCATGGCCAAGCTGAGACAAACTGACGAGTTCAATTTTATTAGTATCAAGAGAGTAGATAAAGTAACCTTACAAATAGTGATTTGATAATTCTATAACAGCAACTATATTTTGCAGAAGAAGAAATTGAGCCATAGAAAGTTTAAACAGTGCACCCAAAGCCCACAGCAAAGAAGGGCCTGGGCCTAAACATGAACGTAGATCTGCTGAGTTTATAGTCCTTTTTTCATGGAGGCTCTTGGCTGCTGGATGCAAGTGCTTGTCAACTTTCATTGCTTTAAAATGTGACTTTCTCATGATGTGTAGAGCCCCCTAGTTATTGATGTTTATTTTGGCATCACTTTTCAGGAAAGCAATGCTTCTCCATTAAATATTTACCTATTGTAGGGTTTTATGCCAAATACAATGTGATTGTCATGTATTGACTACATCATTCTAGCCTCGTTCTCCAGTTACATTCAGGTAGAAATGCCTAGATTTGCTGCTTCTATCCGCTTGTCACACACGTGAAAGCAAAAGATGCTGTCGTTTCATTTAAGTGTGAAAATCTACCTAGGTTATTTTAGCTTTCTCATAAATATCAATGATAATGTTCCTACTGGAGAGCTATTTTATAATATAAATCATTAGCATTACTTCATTCAATAACTGAATTACAAATTAAGCCATGAACACATCAAGCCCTTTTCTATTATTTCCTTGTGTGTCCTCGTTTAATCTACTAGTTAATGCCCAGATAATACTTACAAAGTCTGTAGGGCTATCATCTGAGGGCTGAGAGCTAACCCTTGCTTAGCTGCATAACCAGCTTTATAATGTTAGATAAGTCATTTCACCAATTTATGCCTCATGCTCCTTAGTCTATAGACATGAAGGGGTTAGCATAGAAAATTGCAATCAACGATCTCGTTTAACTCTAAAACCCAGGGATGTTGCAAATGAGTAAGAGACATGGTTTTGAGAAATTTAAACCTGGCCAGTAATGTTTAGAGGTTATGATATTTCTCACAGCAGCATATTTGCTTGATAATATTTTCTCTTAAATTTTTACTTATGGTACAAAAACCACATATTATCTTTATCAACTACATTTAGTCTTAAAAACATGATCATTTTTGGCTATCACCTGTTTTCCATATCACATAGAAAGAAAAAAAAATAAAGACTGGAAAAATCAAAGCAGTTACTGTTTATTGGGAAAACAGATGTTTACATATAGCTTATGGAATTGTCCCTAAGATTTCCCAAATGTAAACAACCTCAGCAGGTTATGCTAAGGCATATTACTATACAGTTACTAGCTATTCTCCATATACTTAAGAATAACTTGGTTTAACTAGTTACCAGTGTCAAACCAAGGAAAGCACTCTTCCTTTTTATGGTAGTTGAGCATGGGCTCTGATATTTTATAGTAGTTGGACATCAGCTGGAAGATGTAGGCACCCCCCATCCCCAGATCTAAATGGTGACCTTGCAAATTAGGAAAAGGCACTCTTTCCTTAAATCACCTTACCACCATCAGCCAGAAAATTAAATTAACAATCAAAATCTATACTCAGTACAAATGTGAATGGTGCCACTCCAGAATTGGACAATGCAAACCTTGTACATTAGTTTTCCTAGGGAGACTGGAAACAAAATTTTAGTCTCAATGCTTTGGGTCACTTGAAAATAGCAATTCTCACCTTTGGGACTCTGAAAGAAGGTTGGATTGGATGACCTCTTAAAATGATATTTTGACCAATGATGAGATGGTTTTCTAGCAAAAGGAGTAGTTCACTGGCTAAAACAGCCTACCTTTCCTCGCATTTTCAAACTATTCTTGCCTTTAATTTCTTGAAGTTTCTCTCCACAAACTTCATATAA
>PVKH010037404.1:0-11464 GCA_004027955.1 Chaetophractus vellerosus | reverse complement strand
CCCAGTGGATAGGGCGTCGGCATACCACATGGGAGGCCCCGGGTTCGATTCCCGGGGACCTCTCCTAGCAGGCAGACCGCCTTGAGAATGGCAAGCCGCCATGGGCGGGCCGGAGCCGCCGTGGGCAGGGCAAGAAGCTGCCACGGACATGGCAAGAGCCGCCACGGGCAGGGCAGGTGGCCCACGGATGGAGCGCAGCCAGCCACCCGCGAACTGAAAAGCCGGCCGTGAACAGATGCAGAGACCGCCCACAAGCGGGGAAAGCCGCGCCTGCGCAGTGTCCAATCTCGGCGCGTCGCCGCAGCGGGGGGAAGGGGAAATATGTAATAAAATAAATAAATCTTTAAAAAAAAATTTACATATTAATTTCTTTCTTTGACAAAATATAACACATTATTGGACACTAAATATGTGCTCCAGAAATGCCTTTAGCTTTCAATTGATATTTTAATAATATTACAAGGGCAAGTAATAGAAATTTGGAGGTTTATTCCCCAGCAAATCTTGGTTTCAATTCAAAGAAATGTTTTACCTTACCTCCATATCAATCAGTACCTGAGACTGCATACAGCGCACATTCTGGTTTTCTAATAGTGAGATATTGAGGGATATGTGCTCATTTTTATTCACATTTTATTGTTTTCTGAAAATGTGATCAGAAAAATATAAAACACAAAAAAGTAAGAAAATATGTGATATGCATAATTCCATCACGACTATTCTAATTTATGCTGAAATACACACTTGTGTAATACAATTGGAATAACTTGATCTGTATTCTGATTTTTTAATTTTGCATGCAATATGATTTTTAGTAGATTCATATGAGTCTAAAATTTGGAAGTTCCATAATGTATTAATAAGTATAGACTAGATTATGCTGCAATAAAAATTACCTCAGAAATTTCAGTGACTTAATAGCACAAAGATTTATGTCTATGCTCCTTATCCATGTGGTTTGATAAGGAACTTTTGCTCCACATAGTCACTCATGGACCCAGGCTTCCAGAGTCAGGGCTCAAGTTATTTTCTCAGAGATCCACAAATGATTAATTATTCACCTTTGATAAGAATGATAGGAAGTAGAGAAAATTAATCACATATTATCCCAAGTCATCTGATATAGCATAAACTTGTTCCTGCAAATCAGTTACAATTTGGCTCTTTTAAACTAATACTTTGCTGTAACAGCTTTCATATGAGCTTATAATGCCACTAACTGAATAGAGAAAAGGTAAAGAAAATGAGAAGAAAAATACTCATCAATTTATCAGAATATTATTCTGATTGATTATATATATTGCATTGGAATAAATTATGCTTCCCACCAAACTATTAAGTCCATTCTGGGTGACATTGCCAAACCCAGAATACTTGTTGAACAAGGACCTGTGGCTGGTTTTTTGTATGTAAGGTGGTCATGTATTTTACATGCAAACATTAACTCTAATAATATCTGACTGTCTTGTTGTTTATTTGGAATTCTGGATGCAAAGCTATCCTCTGTAATATTTGGCCAATCATATCCTCTACCTTGGAATTTTGCTTTGAGATTCAGGCATTCCATTTACGAAATTTTACTATGGAATTTTAGACGTGATGGTGGTGGGAGACAGGACTGTTTTTCTTTAGTCATTTGTTGGTTGTTTTGCTGCTTTATAGGAATCATTTTGTCTGTCACTGGGAGAAGATAACTTATTAGTTGTGAATGTAATAGCCTTTCTGCCTCCTTCTGGTTCCTGGGAAGGAAGCCCTGTCATTGTGTTTCCAAGGTGTAAGCCATTTTCCAATCCTCCTGCCCACCAAACAAAGATCGATAAATGGATCATTGTGTCATACTGGGGTACTTCTTTTGGACCAAGAAGCACATAATCTTGAGATATGATTCCACATTATGAGAAAAAAGGGGCTAGTATAGTGAAGACTTTAAATTTTGGGAGGTGTGACAGAAGTGATATTTGATTTCTCAGTTCTGAGTGGTAAGGGGAGGAAAGGAAGAAAGAGAGTGCAAGTTCCACAGAGTAGAGAGCCTCTTAGGCTGTAGGCCTTTGGTAGGAAAAGGCTATGTGGATCTCTGAAAGGAATTACCATTCAAGCCGTTGAAGTGCCACTGTTTTCCAAGATCTTGTCAAGTGTTGCCCACAGCTGAACCATGCAAAGAGGGGGTTGACCTTCCATTGAAGTCACAATACGACTTTCCTGTCTGTGAAGGAATCTTGGCAAAATATGACAGAACCAGCTGTAGAAAGTTGAAGCCTAATAATCACATTGTATGGTCCTTAGATGGTCTCTTTATATTTTTTAATAAACTTCTTTATTTTAGAATAGATTTACAGAACAGTTGAAAAGATAGTACAGAGAGTTCCCATATTTCTCACTTCTAATTTCCCCTATTATTAACCTCTTACATTAGTACGGCACATTTGCCATTTTAATGAATTAATCTGGGCCAATTATTATTAAAGTCTATACATTATTCACAGTTCCTCAGCTTTTACCAATGATTTTTACTGTCACAGGATCCCATCTAATATCCCATTTATTATACCTTATTACATTTAGTCATCATGCCCTTAAACTCCTCTTGGCTGTTTGATTGTTTCTCAGATTATACTTGCTTTTGATGATCTTGCAAATGTTGAGTATACTGGTCATGTATCTGTAGAATGTCTCTCAATTAGGATTTCTTTGATACTGTTCTCATGATTAGACTGGATTATGGATTTTGAGGAGGAAGACCACAGAGGTAAGGTGCAATTCCCATTGCATCACATCAAGAGGACATCTTATCGACATGTCTTATCCCTATTGTTATTCACCTTGATCACCTGGCTGAGACAGTGTTTGTCAGGTTTCTCCCATGTAAAATTAGTCTTTTCTCCCTCTTTCCATACCATACGTTTTGAAAAGAAGTCACTATGGGCGGCCAGCTCTTAATGGGTGAGGAATTTTGTTCTACCTCCTTGAGGGCAGAAATCTACCTAAATTATTTGGAATTCTTCTGCACAGGAGATTTGTATATTCTCCCCATTCATTTATTTATTTATTTATTGAATCATTTACTTATATCAGTATAGACTCATGGATATTTATTTTATACTTTAGTTTACAATCCAATACTACGTATGTATTTTGTTGCTCAAGTTGTTCTAGCATTGGCTACTGGGAGCTCTTTCTGCTAACCCACACCCCTTTGACATTCGCCATCATTGTGTGTATATGTGTGTGTTTGCACGTATATGTGTGTTTAAGCACTACTTAACTTCCTGGTACTACAAGATGCTTCAGACTCATCTTGTATACTTCCTGTCCCAGTTGTTTCATTTTATTGGAGAGTAGTATTAGAAACCAAGATCTGGGTGCTAGATGTACTCATTGTTCCTGGGGTGTCATTACTTCCAGGCCTTTTCAGCTGACAGAGCAGGAAAATATGAGTGTATTCTAAACTTTGTTTATATACATATCTATAAAGATTGCTATATTTGTCCTCTGTATCTCCATTAAGCTAAACACAAGTTCATACTGATATCTCCAACTCCAGTACCTTACCAAATGGATCATTCTAAACCAGTCCCTTGTTTTTCTCTAACCTCCCACTACAACAGTGAGTTACCCAGCTCCCACCACCCACCATCCTTTTACCTACTTATTCAATTCCAATATATGTGTACAGCAGTATCAGAATTGTTAATCCACACCACTGTCAGAAGCAACTTTATCAACTAGACCACAGCACTTACATGCAGTTCCCTTCGCCTTTACTTTTCACGGGTTTGCTTTTCGTGCTGTAAACCTCTATAGATTTTTGACAAATGCATATGCCATGTGTCCATAATTACAATGTCAAACAGAATAGTTTCGTCACCCTAATATATTCCCTTTGCTTCATCTATTTATATCTCTTCTCTCTTGGTAACCCTAAAAACTACTGGTCTGTTTACTAATTCTATAATTTTGCCTTTTCCAAATATATTTAAAAAGAATCAGGCTCTCAGAATGGTTTCTTTCACTAAGTAATTTACAAGATTCATCCATGTTTTTGCATGGCTTGATAGCTCATTCCTTTTTATTACTGAGGAGCATTCCATTCATTGTATGAATGTAACACTTTCTATTAACCATTCACTTACTGAAAGACATCTTGGTTGCCTTCAGTTTTTGGAGATTATGAATAAAATTGCTATAAACATTTGTGTGCAGAATTTTTTTTAGCTTTGTGTTTTTTTTAGAAGTAGTTTTACTGAGATATAATTCAGGTAATATAAAAGTCACACTTTTAAAATATGTAATTCAGTGATTTTTGATAAATTCATAAGCTTGTGCAGGCATCACCACTATCTAATTCCAGAACATTTTCAGCCCTCCAAAATGAAATCCCATTGCTCCCCATCCCTCCTTTTCACAGCCTCTGTCATCCACCAATCGCCCCTCTTTCTCTATGTATTTGCCTATCTGGATATTTCACATAAATGGAATCATACAATATGTAGCCTTTTGTGTCTGGCTTATTTAGCATAGCATAATGCTTTCAAGATTCATTCATGTTGTAGTTGAATCAATATTTCATTTTTCTTTATGTCTGAATAATATTCCATTATATGGATATACCACACATTGTTTATCCACTCATCAGTTGATGTACACTTGGCTAGTTTATACTTTCTGGGTACTAGGAATAATGCTGCTATTCATGTACAAGTTTTCATGTGAACCTATGTTTTCAATTCCTGTGGGTACATACCTAGGAATGCCATTTTGGGGGGGTGGGGGGTAACCTATGTTTAATCATTTGAAGAACTGCCAAACAATTTTTCGAAGCCAACTGCACCGTTTTACTTTCCTACCAGCAATATGATGGCTCCAATTTCTCCACATTCTCTCCAACACTTGTTATTGTCCATCTTTTTTATTACAGCTGTCTACTGTGTGTGAAGTGGCATTCATTGTGGTTTTGATTTGCATTTCCCTAATGACTAATCACTGTAAGTATCTTTTCATATGCTTTTGCATATAGATTATTGTACGGACATAAGTTTTCAAATCATTTTGGTAAAAATCTAGGTACTCACTGTTGAATTATATGTTAAGACTATCATCTCTTTATTTTTATTCAATCTAATAAATATGACAGCATTGCAACTAGTATTTGTGGAATAACTCCTACCTGTTAAATAGTGTGACAATCAACTATTTGTTAACCAGGGAAGATGTGAGACATCAAAGGTCATATTGGGCTATGTAGTTCTTCCCTGAGTGTGGCTAGGAGAGATATTGCCCTCCAGGGGAGTTTGGAAAAGTGTCAGGGTACTTTGGGCTGTCAAACTGACTAGTGTGTGCTTATAAGCATTTAGGGGAGGGTGTGGGAAGTGTGGGGAGTGGGGTATATGGGAATCCCTATATTTTTTGTGTAACATTTATGTAATTTAAGTATCTTTTAAAAAATAAAAAATATATTATTAATAAATAAATAAGCATTTAGTATCTGAGGCCCAAGAATGATCAACAGTGCAGGATGTGGAATAGTCTTGCACAATGAAGGAATGCCCCACCCCAAATGTCAATAAGCATCCCAGGTGAAAATAACCCGAAGTATGAGTAAGCAGAAACCTAAGCCCAGAAAAAGTGAAGGATGGAGTTGGAAATTTGCAAGAGTGAGTACATATAGAAAGAAGATGTTGAGGAACTGACAGTTTTTTTGTAGCTGAGAGGTGAAAAGATCTTTTTTTCTAGAGCTTTACCGAGTCCTAAATCATCACTAGGATGTGTTTTAGCCTCCATATTAAGAGTCCTGAATCCCATGAGATTCTTGTTTTCCTTACCTTATAGTTTGCATCTTTATCTAACCTACCATTATTTAGATTACTTATGTAAGTCTCTGCTCTTTGCAATCAAAAGATGCTAACCAGCAGATCTTTTCTTTTCCTAAAAAGATTTGGAAAGGGTGGAATATGAAGGGTGTGTCCAAGTTACCACTTTTCTCTGAAGTTATTCATAATTTGTATTATGGCAAAAAATACAAGTCATTGTGGTAATTAAAAAATTAACCTAAAAAACATTATACAGGTATCCTTGACTAGTTTTTCTTTTCTGATGTGAAGCTATCAAATTGGTTTCTGAAGCCATGTAGAATTAGGAAATTGAAGCCAATTTCAAATTAAATATTTTCCTTTACCAGGAAAAAAAAGCCTGTGCTTTCCAAGCTTAGTCAAAGTATGTGGGATATTATTCTAAAGTATTATTCAACATTATAAACCAGGAATAAACATAGAAAATAGTGCAAATTGCTCAAATTAACTTCCACTGATAAGAATTATAGTTTAAATTTTTGCGAAGTAAAAGTTTGTCAAAAGAATAACCATAGGGAGTAAATGTGGCTCAAGCGGTTGAGCACCTGCTGTCCATATGGGAGGTCCCGGGGTTTGGTTCTCAGTGCCTCCTAAAAACAAAAACAAAAAACAAACGATATACAAACAAAAGAAAAAACCAACTAATGGAAGCCAATGTGGTTCGGTGGTTGAGCGCCAGCTTCTCACGTGTGAGCTCCCAGGTTCAATCCCCAGCCCCTGGTACCTCAAAAAATACCAAGTTACATTCTATATATACCAAAACATTTAATTTTCATTTACTCAAATTATGCGTGTTGCCAAAATGCTAAATTCATTTTTCCTAGTTTTAAGAGATTAAAATACATTGCTCTATATTACCAGCAGCCAAATCAACAAGTACTGATTAAACCCTGTGGTAGTCTGCAATGTTGGTAACCCCCAATGAACCAGTCTCCTGGTATTCAGCTTTTGTGCAATACTCTCCCTTTGAACCTGGACTGAGCAAAGATGTGCTTAAACCAAAGGATGCAGCAGAAGTGACACTTCCAGTTCCAGGTCTAAGCCTTAGAATGTCTGGTAGCTTCCATTTGTTACTCACAGAAACCCTCAGCCTCCAGCTTAGAAGTTCAGCTCTGTTGCTAGAGAGACCATGTGGAGAGGCACCAAGGGTGTGAAAGGCCTTGAGACTCTACAGAGAAAGAGAAAAGTCAGAACTTCTCAACCTTCCTGCTCCCCATAGTTGACTTGCCAGTTAAATTTACCAACCCCCATGACCATCAATCAGCAAGACCAGCAGAAAATCACTCAGATGAGCCCAGATTGCAAAAGGGTAAGCCAATAAATTAATTGTGTGAAATCAGTGAATTTGGGGGTGTTTAGTTCTGAAGCAATGAAAAAGCACCTACTACAGAAAGCACCTTCTACATTTGCAGCACTACCTAAGTTGTCAAGGAGATACAAAGAATAGATGCAGAGGGAGTGATGAATGTTTGACTTCCAGTTTTTTAGCTGAAGCATGATATGCATTTTTCATCGAAATTATAGGTTTTTATATTTCACCAGTAATACATTTCGGCTAAATTTGGATTATCCAAAAAATGGCGTAGAATATTAACTATCATATTTAGCATTTTCTGTGGGCAAATGAATTTTCAACTTTTAACAAGTAACTTATAAATGAACTTTCAGAACACATTAATTTACCGGATGCTCCCTATATCATCAAATGCAGTCCTTCAAGGTATAATTTCCAATTATTGCAGGAATTCAGGCAAGAGAGAAATTTGGAGCTGCCTGAGCAATTCAAGAAAGGGGCGTGGCACTTTGGTAACAGAAGTGGATAGGAAGTAAAGAGTTGGAAGGATCAAGGCCTAAAAAGAACAGAACAAATATTCTAAATGAGACCCTACATGTTCAGAGGCATGGAGGCCTGTGGGAAACTGCCATGTGAGAAGGGTAGATAAGAAGTCCAGCAAGATTTGGTGGTTTATTTGATGTATAATCACAATCGGTTGGTAAAGAGAATTTTAAAGAAGTTGTTCAAAGGTAATTTAGCAAGGAAATTGCATGATTAGGTAATGTTTTAGAGCTATGAATTTGGTGACAATTCCCAGGACAAAGTGAAAAGGGGAGAGATTTGACAAAATCTTACTGATGTCCAGTATTTCTCCAGTATTCAAATAAGGTTGTTTTTTTTTTCTGTATTAACTTGAAAAAAGAAACACAAAATAATTGCAATTAATAGTAGCAAGAACCTTTCGTTTGCAGTTTGGTCAAATACATTCATATGATGTCATAATAACATTGAATTAGACATACTTTATTATGTCATCAACTTGACCAAAAAGCCAAATTCTTTGCTCATGTAACTGTAATGACCATCCTGGGATTTTCCATGATACCCCAAACAAAGAGATGTATAGTTTTTGCATGCATAACCTCTGACATCCTGGAACAATTTTATGACTTTCCTTAGCTATTTCATTGTACATGTATGGTTTATATATATGTATTTTTCTGCTTTTGGTTTATTATTTTAAATGTGACTTTTCATATTTTGGCTGGGCATCAAACGGCAGAGCATTTTCTTAGATATTTAAATGTCACTTAAATAAATGCTAATGTGTCTCTTTGTAATGGAAAAAAAAGAAGTTTAAGAAAAAAACTTCCAGCTAAAGGAATAATTGAGTCAGGATGAAAAAGAAAAGAAAAAATCCTCAATTTTCAGTTCAGTACCAATTATCTTAGGGTATCCTATATTGTAACTGAGGATCAGGAATTAACAAATAATTATGATTACTGTTATTATATAAATGGCTTTTCACTTCAAGTATATTATGAAATAGCCAAAAGTTAATATCTGAAATTCTGAAACTGGCTAGACTTACCCTCACCCTTTGTATATGGTCATTTCCGACTAAAAACCTGCCATTGTGATGATTATTCCAGACAGATCTTACCTTCTTCTATGTTTTTTTCTAATTAAGACTTACTATTATGATGGTTATTCCAGATGGATCTTACCCTTGTATATGAACGTTTGTATTGAAATGGTAACTACTTTACCCTACCCTATTTGAAATCCATAAGAAAAAAACTTTGTAACTGACTCTTGTCTGTACACCCATCCCCAGATGCCATGCTCTGGGATAATGACTGTCTTGTGATTGTAATAACCTTGCAACTTACCCCCGTTTTGTGCCCTTCCCCCATCCCGTTTAGTCCCTTCATGCTTATTAATGAAGGAATCTGAGCCCCACCCCAACTGCTCATTAGCACAAACTGCTAAACCTGAATATTATAAAACTATTAGTATTATTGCAGTTAGGTGAGGCAGATTTGGGGGCCCTTAGGCCACTGTCCTCCTTTGCTATGCTAGCAAATAAACTCTCTCTTTGAATCCCGATGTCTTAGGAATGGTAAATAGAGTTCCTCAGGCAGAAGAGACAGCTTTTTGCTGGGTAACAATATCAATGTACTTTATGTCATTATTTGCAATTGTATAGAGAGTGTCACAGGAACTAAGAGACAAATATCTTGTTGGAATTTATTACATTTATCAGCTTGATAACCAAAGGTATTGTTTACACACAAATATTATTCAATGGGCAGGCCCTGTGCCTATTATTCAGTTATAGCTAAAGAGTTAGCTCTGGAAAAGCAGATCCCTAATTTGTGTTCAACTGATTTTCCTAGGAGGATGAGCTAGGTTAGAATTTCTTCTAGCATGCAATCTTGATATTCTTTGAAAAATGGGGGTGACTTTCCAAATTAAGTAAAGTTTTTCAGAGGGCTTAGTAATTAGATAAATTTCCTGGATTAGTCTCAGAGCTCATTTAGGATTTGGTGAAAGGTAGTAACAATGTGAGGCATTTCTTATGATGGCCAAAATTGATGTGATATGTGCTTCTGTGATTTATAGTAGCATGACATATCACTGAATTTCAGGCAATCCATTTTCCATTGATATATGTAGTCGTGAACTTTAACTGAATAAAAAATGAATTAAATAAGAAGCATGATAAATGTTTTCAAAATGCATAAATTGTATATATTTTTTAGGTTTGTCTATTAGAAACTATAGTATAAAATGCAAAAATTCTTTTAAAACCAATAAATCCTGTGTGCTTTTTGAATGCAGTACTCTAAATGGATGTCATTTAGGTTTTAAATATTCTTTGGAAAACAATATTAAAGATAGTTTTTGATTTGGAATATTTAAATTAGAGATGTTTGTAGATTAATTTCAAAATTAAAACTCATAATCAGATGCTAATTCTAATTCTTTTTACTGTCACATAAGTGTAAAATTGTATTTTTATCTCTAAGGTAACATAATGAACCGTGAATCTAAGATTTGAAAACCTGTATACTAATGAACTTATAATTCCCTCGTGCATATGTTGGGAGGGGTTTTTTTCAAAGCCTATCTGAAAATAAAAAGAATCTTTTTAGTGTTTGATTAGCAGCAAAATTAGTGAGCTAGAAACATTATTCATAATACAATAGAGATGTAGGAAAGTTGGAAATTCTCCAATTGGGTATTTGGAAACAGGGACAACTTAATTGTTCTGAAGTAGAGAGATAAATTATTGATTACACTTTCTCAGTAAAGTATTCTTTTTAAAATTAAACCTGAAAATGTTGGTATCTTTTGCTAAGAAAATATTCATCTTTTATTGCATAATGCCTGGCACATAGTAGGTGTTCAAGAAATAATGTTTAAATTAATGGTAAATGCAAATTTGTCCATTAAACCTATTTTACAAGCTGCTCATTTGAACTTAATGAAAAATTAGGGTTTTTACAATAGAATACCTAGAGAGGTTAACGCCCTGTCAGGCAGGGACTACTGTCCTAACCAGCAGGAAGTAACTACAGAAGAATGACCAACTCCCCTCAGTACCCCCTTAAGAATAAGGACGTGAACTCTCTGAGGAGGGAGTTGAGGCAGGTTAGTACAGGGAAACAAAGAGAAGATGAGCCACATGGATGACGGGCAACATGGCTGTGAGACCCTGTCAAGACCTTGACCTTGGCCTTGAGGTCCCAGTTGGGACTCTTTCTGGTCGAGAAGAGGCTCTGGACATTCCACGCAGGTCTCACCATTGCCCCCCACCATTGGTGGGGTAACCAATAACAGCTGGCCCCCCCCCCTTAGCATTAGCAAGGGGAGGAAAAATTCATAGCTTAAAAAGTAACCACATAAGCCAGAGCTCGCTCTCTCTGCCTAGAAGAGCCCGCATCAAATCTTGGTGTGTATTTCTGTCCTTCTCTCCCATTTCTCAGCAAGCACTGCTTCTTCTCCCCATTTTCAATAAATCCTTTTTACTGGCCTAACTAAAAATATTTTTTTTAAAGATTTATTTATTATTTATTACATATCCCCCCCCCCTTTCTGCTTGCTCTTGCTGTGTGTCCATTCCTCTGTGTTCTTCTATGTCTGCCTCTTGTCTCCCCCCGTCCCCGCGGCGACGCGCCGAGTCGGCCCTCCACGGCGGTGGCTCGTTCCGTTCCAGGGTGGCTCCATTCCGTTTTCATGGGCGGCTCCGCTCCATGTTTTGCGGGCAGCAGTCCTCCATGTTTTTGCGGGCTGCCGGCTTCCGCTTTCGCGGGCAGCAGCTCCGCTTTTCACGGGT
>PVKH010037403.1:0-11460 GCA_004027955.1 Chaetophractus vellerosus | reverse complement strand
GTCTTACATCTGAACTCCACAGTTTGCATTGAATTCAAATTTTGAGACTTTGGTTGTGGTAGCTTTGGTTTTGGTTTGGTTTCCGTTCTGTCTCCAGGCCTTCCACTTGGTTTCATTTCAGTTCTCCCCCTAGCTCTCTAATTTTCTGACTCTCTTGCAGACATGAGATTTGAGAGTCTTATGGTCTGATAAACTGACTCCCAACCAGCATCACATAGTGGGCAGTTTTGCCAGAACTTTTGTTTGGTGTAATGGGCCTTTTCTACCCATTATGCTGCCTGTGTTCAGTTCTAATGGACCATCTAGGACTTCCACCGAAGGGCAGATTCCACTAAGGGCAGAGTGGTATCTGAGTGGCTGAGGCACAAGGCCCAGGGCCAAGAGACATTTCATCTAGCTGCAACATAATGCACTCTTGCTTTAAATCTTCCTCTCTTCTGCCTGCTAAAATCCTATTTTTTATTTGTATGCACACTATGGATTTGCTACATGTGACTTTCCTGTTCGTGGGTGGATATGACAGAAGGACGATTTGTCATTGAGAATCTTTTGGTATGAACAAAATTGTGCACTTCAGGGGCACCTTAAAAAAACAAAAAAGCACCCAAGATTGGTAGGTGAAGGCTGCTGCCTCTATAATAGCTTCACTTAAAAGTCATTTGAAGAAGAAAAGGCCAAAAACAGATGAAAGGGGGAGCAAACTCCAAACCAAAACTATCCGTCCTCGAGCTTTCCTTTACCCAGCCCTTCCCCTATAGCTGCCCTAAATGGTTCCTTCTGACCCTCTGAGGGAAAATTATCTAGTCCAGATTAAGCCTGCTATTGAAATCTGGCATGCCCTTTAATATGGAATTTAAACCTTGGACATGAATGTATTAAAAGCTATAATTAAAGATTACCCCAAACAAGACCAACATATGTTCATAGGATAATTCAGAATTCTTTTGTGTGCATATGTTCCAGCATTATCTGACCTATATCAGCTTGTATAGATATTAGTTGGAACCTTAGATGCTAAATCCTGCATGGCAATAGCTGATTGAACTCATGTAGAAAGGGACCTACAGGATCTCTCTTTCCACAATCAATCTGAAGGTTAAAAGTTCTGAAAACCCATCAAAAGGACTACTATTAAAGGTTAAAAGTTCTGAAAACCCACCAAAAGGACTACTATTAAAAACAACAACAACACAATAAATAAGGATGTGGAGAAATAGAAACACTCGCTCATTGTTGGTGGGAATGTAAAATGGTATAACCACTTTGGAAAACACTTGGGTGGTTTCCCAGAAAGTTAAGTATAGAATTAAAACATGACTTGGCAATCCCATTTCTAGGTATATGCCCCAAAGAATTGAAAGTGGGTATTTGAAGAGATATTTGCACATTGATATTCATAGTGGCATTCACAATTGCTAAAAGATAAAAGCAGCCCAAGTGTCCATCAACCCATGAGTGAATAAACAAAATGTGGTATATACAAAAATGAAATATTATTCAGGCATAAAAAAGGAATGAAGCTCTGATACATATGACAACATGGATGAACCTTGAAGACATCATATTGAATAAAATAAACCAAGCAGAAAAGGACAAATATTGTATGATCTCACTGATATGACATAATTGAAATAAGCAAATTCATAGAGTCAGAAACTAGAACACAACTTGTCAGGGGCCAGGGTGGGGGTAGGGAATTTGGAGTTAATGCTTAATTGATACAGAGTTTCTATTTGGAGTTTTGAAAAAGTTTTGGTAGTGGATGGCAGTGATGACAGCACAAAATTGTGAATGTAATTAACTCCACTGAATTATATATATGAATGTGGCTAAAAGGGTAAATTTTATGATGAATATATGTTACTAGAATATTTTAAAAACCATAAGACTGCTCAACACAAACAGTGAACCCTAATGCAAACTATAAACCATAGTTAATAGTAGAATATTTTTCATTGTGGTGGTTTGGAGCTATGTGCCCCAGAAAAACATATTTTTAAACTTAATCCTTTCCTCTGGGTGTGATCCCATTGCAAGTAGAATCTTTTGATGAGTTTACTTCAGTTAAGGTGTGGATCTTAATCCTATTACCGCAAGGGCTCTTAACAAGAGGTCTGTGAGCTTGAGTAGAAATTCAAAAAACCATTATTTGTGTGGGGATGTGTTGGTGCAGATGTGATATATTTATAAAATAATACATTATAGTGTGGACTCAGCAAGGGGTCCATGGTTTTTACCTGACTGGCAAAGGGGTCCGTGGAACAAAAAAGGTTAAGAATCCTTGTATTACTGGAGACTTTTATAAGCAGAATGAAATTCAGATGGAGAGAAAACCAGGGGAAGCAAAAAGCTTAAAGTCAACGGAACCAGGAAGAGAAGAGAGAGCCCTGAAGAGGCCCCCATGTGCATTGGTATATGGCAGAGGAGCCAAGGACCCAGGATCACCAGCAGCCAGCTCCAGAATGGCAGTCTTCAAGAAGAAAGCATCTCTTTGATGCTATCTTGATTTGGACTTCTAGCCTCAAAATTGTGAGCCAATAAATTTCCATTGTTTAAGCCAACCCATTGCATGGTATTTGTTTTAGTAAAGAGGAAACCCAAATAGTCATCAATTGTAACAAAGATACCATACTGCAAAGTGTTAATAATGGGGGATGTGGATGGGAAAAGGAGGAAGTCCTGAAAAATAGGCAAAGCTTCTGTGAGATTACCCATTAGGTTAAAGAAAATCTTAAAAGACTCCTCCACATATATTAATGCGGAAGCTTTAGCCCTCATTTAAGCAATGAGCTCAACTTATCCCACTAAATAAGATTTAGTGTTTTTATTTATAAGCAACACAAGTCAGTAAGTTCTAAAAGAGTTGCAAAGACAAAAGCCTTCTCTTCTACATAAACTAGTGAATTTTGTTTTCCTTATTCTCAATCAGTTTGTCTGACTCATGGCTGAAAATGTTAAGGATGTGTTTTTTTTTTTTTTTTTAAGATTTATTTATTTTATTACATAACTTCCCTTCCCCCCGCTGCGGCGACGCGCCGAGAGTGGTCACTGCACAGGCGCAGCTTTCCCCGCTTGTGGGCGGTCTCTGTGTCCGTTCACGGCCGGCGCTTGCTTCAGTTCACGGGTGGCTGGCTGCGCTCCATCCGCGGGCGACCTGCCCTGCCTGTGGCGGCTCTTGCCTTGTCAGTGGCAGCTTCTTGCCCTGCCCACGGCAGCTCCGGCCCACCCATGGCGGCTTGCCATTCTCAAGGCGGTCTGCCCGCTAGGAGAGGTCCCCGGGAATTGAACCCAGGGCCTCCCATGTGGTATGCCGGCACCCTATCCACTGGGCTATCGAGCTGGCCCCAAGGATGTGTTTTTGTTGAGAAAAAAGGTAAGGATTTCAAAAAAGGAATTTTATTTTTGTGGTCAAAGTTGGGTAAGATTTAGAGTATTTATTTATAAGATTTTTAAGAGTTTTCATATTCAACAGCATACTCATACAAAACTAGAATTTGTTTGCCACTGTGTTAAAATGACAAAATTTTATTGGATTATTGGTCTGCTATTAGTAAGAGGTTATTAAAGTTTTCTTTACTTTGCTTTCTTATTCCCCTCTACAACAAGATGGAATCCTTTCCTTATCCCCCTTTTTTCTTTTGTGCCTCTTTATCTCCTACTAATCTTTCATTACCCACTCTCTGTGACTTTGCTAGTGTCCCTCTTTCCCAGAGAACCAATTATTATAATCTATTGATCAGACACTAAGTATTCTAAATTTAAATTTAGCAACCTACGGGCCAAATACTTGCCACTAGAAAAAAAGTAATAGACATCCAAATATGTAACCCAGCTAATGTAAAACCTTGGGTTCTCACCTAGTATCCTAAACAACTCCTTTCTTAGATCTCCTTGTGCCCCTGTGACCAAGATGTGTCGTCCTGCCTCCCTCAAACTAACATCTCATGTGCCTTACAAAAAGTTTTCTGAAATTTATCTGTACACAGGTGTTGCGAATTCGTTGTTGGATTTTAAATTTTGGTCTGGATGGAGGCCAGGTGTGACACAATGGGAAACTGAGGCTATAATGTGTGAGAAAAGATAATTTGTTATTTACAGGTACCAGAGAGAGCCGGAAGTGCTATGAGGGGTCGATGGGAAGTGCAATGGGCTTGGGTGGCTCAACTATCTGGCAGGGAGTGCAAAAGCAGAGCAAAAGGGACCCATGGGCTTGTGCCTTTATGTGGTCCAGGGGAAAAGTTAGTAGATTTCACATGGGAGTCAAGGATTGGTTAGTTTAAAGCAAACGTGTGTGAAAAGGGAGAGGTACTGGGGTCTCGAGGATGATGAGCATGGTTAGCTGTGGGTTTTGGGTGAGGTGTGTGGGTGGTGTGGGTGGTGGGTACACATGCAGGTTTAGGCTCTGGGGTAGTTTATGCCCTTGTGCTGGCAAACTGCTTACTTACAAGGCCAAATTTCAGTGTTAAGGCAAGGGGTTAAGTCAAAGTAAGATGGAGGCAGAGGCATCACACAAAATCTTTTGATAGTTATAACAAAAGAGATCCTAACTCTATAAATCATCAAGATTGAAAAACCCAATCTAGACAGGTACTTCAAAATAAGACTACTTATGGTCATTTCTGGCACATTACCAGGGAAAATTACTGAGTCATGCAAACAATCAAAGTAGTATTTCACTCTGCAGTGGGAGTCATGAAGATAAAAAGACTGTAAAATACCTATCCACTAACCCTGGCAGAGGTTATTAATATACTTCCTCCACCTTAGATGAAATGCAGATTAGTCTCAGTTCATTGGCCTGAGTAATAATGGATAACTGCATTGCCTTGGATTTATATTGGCTGGTCATTGTGGCTTCTATGCCATTGTTAATACTTCGTATTATAATTGGCAATTGCAACAGGACAAGAAAAACAGGCTATACATTGGCTTAAAGGACTACTTGGTTTTCCAAGTGGACCTCTAGGGCTCATAGGACTTATTTTCAAATGTTGGTTTGGGCTCTTGGGGATCTTGTCTCAGAGATGTTCTAATAGGAGCACTTGTTGTCTTTTTAGTCATAATGATCATGATATCCCTCATTTGGCTTCTGATCTCTCAACTGTTAAATGTTATTGTGCAGCAACTAAGCTTTCAAATTACACAACTAAGACTTCAGGAACAATAATACTGAAGTGGTCCCACAGAGCTGTTCTACTGCTACCAAATTATAGGCAAGTCATGAGATACAGAAAGCAGCTAGTGGGGAATGAAAGGCTAACGACGTCTTTGGTCAGGGCCTGCTAACTGAGGGGATGACCAAAAAGGGGAAATTGATAAATATAATCAGAAAGAGCTCCTAGATTTTCTCAGAACCAATACACAAGTTAAATTGCACAAACCCATCTTACTTAACCTGCCACTGATGTGCAGACCTAGTCTAAACCTCTGGTAAGTTACACCTGGCCCAATACAAAATAAATCTCCACTTGCCCTAAACCCACCTTATAAGATGGACAAACTCTCACTCAATTAGTAGGACTCAAACTAAATTCCTTCTTATATAAAAACCATTTGCCAACACTTAAAGCTTAACACTGCTTCTGCTTTTGTAAGCAATGGGCATCCTTGCTGCAGCAAAACTTACGATGCCCTGAATAAAGTACTGCAATCTGCAAATGCAACTCTGATTTGTCTTTTGACAACTTCTATTAGAGAAAATTGAATGATGCATTATTTCCTTTCAGCATAATATTAGAGACGTTAAATTGTTTTTTACACTCTAATGAAGAATTTAATGGAATTATGTGTCTGAATTTTATTCAATCTTTTTGTTTAATCTCCAAAGCAGAGCAATAAAACAAGAAAAATATTTTACTTCAAATCTATTGTCAGTCATTTTGTTATTGTTGTCATACATTTTACTTGGACATATATTAAAAACTTCATAATACTTTACTATTTTTTCCTTTAGAACAGGGGTTGGCAAACTTCATCTGCAAAGGGCCAGATGGCAAATATTTTAGCCTTTGCGAACAATACAGTTTCTGCTACATCTATTCAACTCTGCAAATGTACCTCACAATGTCACAATGGGTATTTCTGTGATCTGATGAAACTTTATTTACAAAAACAGATGATGGGCTGGATTTGATCCATTAGCCATTGTTTACCAACTCCTGGATTAGACCACAATTCCATAAATGTTCTTAGTGCAAAAATAGAATGAGACAAAACATCTCCTGGATCAGAATTTTTTTAAAATTTATTTTTATTATTATACTTTTCCTATTTTTTAAAAAGAAGCTTTAGAAATATAGGGGGATTCGCATATATCTTAGCCCCTCCCCTCCACACTTTCCCCCATTAACAACATTTTTAATTAGCATGGTACAGTTGTTACAATTGATGAACACATAATGAAACATTGCTACTAACTATGGTCTATAGTTTACATTATGGTTTACACTTTGCACTGCACGTTTTTGGTAGGTTTTGACAAAATATCTAATGGCCTATATCTGTCATTGCAATGTCATTCAGAACAATTCCATTGTTCCCAAAAATCCCCATGTTACAACTAGTCTTCCCTCTCCCTCCCCTAAGAATCTAATCAGAGAGATTTTTAGTGATTGTCTGGATCAAAAAGAAGAACTGTTAAAGAAAAATTTATACTGAATCTTGTCTAGGGCAGAATGTGATTGCATGTTATAGTTGATAGCATCTTTTCAGGAAGTAATTAGTAGTCCTGATAAAAATTCTTAAACTCTTCTTTGATATGCTTTAATGGGATTAAAACTTGTCCTGGAAACCACTCACTTACTCAGGTGACTCAGTCTAATGATTTTTAACCAGATATTTTCTTTTTGGCTGTAGACTAGCAATGGTATTCTTTTACTCCTTTATAAATATCACTATCAATACAGAAATATTTGAGTTGTTCTCCTAGACTGCTTTTCCCTTTCAGCAGGATTTTGCTCAGAACTAAATTGTCAAAAAATGTAAACAATGTCTAGGGTTTAATAACTGAAAGTAAACTCACAATATTTGTTCACACTATGAAAGTACATTCCCACTAAGCATGTTAATAAATGTCAGTAAATAAAATTTTAGTAAATTTCAGACATTTATATATAATAATATTGCATCTTTTAATCTTTTCTTTTATATTTTATAGGACATCTAGAGATGTTTCATTTATAACTATAGGAGTTTTGATAAAAATGATACATAATTACTCTGAGTAGCAGTTTCAGTTAATTAACTAGAGATATACCAGAGATATTGGGAGAAATTTAGTTTCATCAGTTCTGCCTGATCATCAATATACTACAATTTACATTAATATCTCAAAAGCATACTTTTTTCATTCACTATTGTATCAGTATAAAACTTCTATTATGGGAACTGGCTGTAGCTCAATTGGTAGGGCTTCAGTTTACCACATGGGAGGCCCCGGGTTCGGTTCCCGGGGCCTCCTCGAGCAGGCAGACTGCCTCGAGAAGGCAAGCCGCCACGGGCAGGGCAAGCCCCCGCGGGCAGGGCAAGCCCCTGCGAGCAGGGCAAGCCGCCAGGAGCAGGCAGGCCGCTGTGTGGCGAGCTGACTTGGCAGGTTGCCGCAGCAGGGGGAGACAAGCAGACACAGAAGAATGCAAAAATGAACAAGCAGAAAGGGGGGGTATATAATAATAATTTAAAAAAATCTTTAAAAAAAAACTTCTATTATATGTTCAAACTAACTTTGTCATTTGTATTAGCCTGCTAAGTTATTGATTTTTAAGTTCTTAGATATATGTTAATATATGCACATGGTAAAAAATACAAACAGAAAAGATATAAAATGATTAATTATCATTAATTCTTTTCTCAAGATTAGCCATATTAAACAACTTATTGAATGTCCTCTGGAATTATTTTTTTGTGAATATACTACTTTGTACATACAAATACATTTTAAAACCATTAATGTATATATTATAGAAATGTCTTTAACCTCATTACAGAAACACCTTCTCTTCCTCTGTTTTAAAATTTAAAATTCTACTGCACACACATGTCATTTATTTCCTCAATCTCCTTTTGGTAGGCATTGAAGCTGTTTCCAATGTATATATGTGTTTGTATATGTGTGTGTTTACTATTATGACCAAATATCTGTATATATTTTGAGAATATCTGTGGGGTAGATTTATAACATTTTTTTTTCTTGGTTAAAGGTATTAATTTCAAATTTTCATATGTATTTACAAATTGCTATCAAAAATATTTACCCCAGTATATAATTTCTTCAACAATGCCAGCATTAACAAAACTAAACTTAACATTGTGTTACTCTGGTCGACAAAACATAGAATTTACTTTTATTTTGAATTGCATTTATGTGTAAGATGGCTATCTTTTTACATGTTGGTTGGAGATTTGTATTTCTTTTCAAATAACTACCTATTCGTATATACCCATTTTCTTATTGGCGTGTCCAAATTTTTTAAAGTGAATTTTTATTAATATTTAAAAGTAGTTTATCATCCTTGTTTTATTTGCTTTTTAAAAAACTCTGTTTATGGTATTTTTTTTCATATAGGTGTTTTGTTTTATATATTACCAAAATATATCTAAATTTTATTTTCTGACTTCTAGGTAGTTTACCTTACTTACAAATGCATTCATGGCTTTGTATCTTAGAAGTTGTTAGGTGACTTTTTTTTTTTCAAATTAATGATAAATATATTTTATGTGTCTAGACAGCTTTACTTATAAGTGGGATATTTGATGTGAGACAAGTTAATAATTATCATAAAAACCTATATTATGAGCAAGGTACCTAAATTAGTCTAGATAAGCTATTATTACTCCAAAGTACACTGTATAGTGTATAGATAGAGAAATGAATTTATCAATACTTTGTACATTAAATTTTATTTACAGTATAAGAGCAAAAGTCTTTGTCAATTTTATTTAATGAGGTATATTAAATAGATGTTTCATTTCATAAACATAAAACAATCTCAGAACTATCTCTCCCTTTCATTCTATGAGAGGAGGTCATATGTTTACAAAGCAAACTGGTAGATATCATAATTTCATCAATTCGGACTTTAATATTTGTGGCAAGGTGAAAAAATTCTAATATATGAGAGGGTTGGGAGAAAATACACCAAATGTAAGATATTGGCTATGGTTAGTAGTAATGTTTTGATGATGCCCTTTCATAGTTTATAACAATTGTTTCACAACAATGCAAAGTGTTCATGGTGGGGTGATGTATGGGAGCCATGTATGATGATATGCATGTTTGTTTAGTAAGTTCACAACTTTTACTATACACTTATTGTTTATGGATATTTATATATGAATGATAAATTTCAAAACAAAAGTTAAAAAATTGTAATATATGAGATTCATAACCCAATCTCAGGTCTTCAATGAGGAAGCCATTTTGATTTACTCTGGGATAGCGGGCTTGGATTTTGGCATTGCTACAACCTGACCTTTGGTTATGTTTTGTTTGAGTAATGGGTGAATATGAAAATAAAGGAGACCAGAGTGGCTAGATTGGTTTATATTGAGAGTAGTAGAGAGTGGGAAATATAAATAGATCAGGAGAGACAGGAAGAAAGGGGAAGAGAGAAAAGAGCAGCTGGGACTTAATTTGGCAGAGATGAGAGATTTAGGGACAACTGGCTGAGGTATTGAAAGAGGTGAATATGTAATTTTTAGAAATATTTTACTTGCATTTGTTGAGAAGTCAGAGTAATTATTGAAATTATTATCTAATATTCTAATGCATAGAAAATATAAGTTTCTTTAGGATGCAAAACATTGCAGAGTCAGATCTTATGGAAGTCCAACTTTATAAGAAATAGAAATATAAAATTGGTAAAGTAACTTATAAGGGGCTCCAAATAATCATAAAGATGAAAACTAAGCAGTTGTGTTTTATTTCAATAATTCCAACTATGTTCGATAAATAAGTAAAATAGATTATATATACATACATATATGTTGAGATATCTATATATCTTGATTTCTTCACAGGCTGTTGAGGAAAGCTATAAAGAGTTCAATATTGAGCAGTGGGCAACTGTAGGCTGAGGTACTTGGATATAATACAAAACATAGTTTAGACTTATCCTAAACAAAGGATGAGAAGGCTGGGATACTTTTGGCCCAGTTCTCATCTTTCATTAGATTAGGAGGCTTTTGTGGAGAACACCTGCTGTAATGGCTTGACAATTTTATGTAATTAGGAATTCCAAAAATATAAATTGAATCATGCTTGTAGACTGATCTCTTAATCTGGGCGTGATTGGGTTGTGATTGGGGTGTTAACTGCCACGTCCATGGGACCTTGAGCCCCACCCCTCGGTGGGTGTGGTGTCAAGTATGAAAGGCAAGACAAAAGACAGAGATTTGAGAAGCAGATTTTTGAGATAGAGTTCTGATGTTGGAGGGGGCCGTTAGCCTGATAGTCTACAGCTAACCTTGTGGAGGAAGCGCTAAACCCAGAGAGACACGCAGCCCTGGCAGGAGAGGAACCCAAAGGCCTGAGCCCTGGCAAACGTCGGCAGCTGTCTTGCTCAACACGTGGACTTTGGTGAGTGAAGAAACCTATGCTTTGTGGCCTGGTAACTGTAAGCTTCTACCCCAAATAAATACCCTTTATAAAGACCAGCCAATTATTGGTATATATTGAGACGGCATCCCTTTGGCTGACTAATACACCTTCCTAGCACTTTTGGCCTGTCTTCATCCAGAGGATTCACAGGTACTGACAGTACATATGGCTACATCCCTTTCTTGCACTGCTGAGATCCATTATTAAATTCATTGCTTTTTGAAGATAGTGGTGGGTAACAATTTTGAAGAAGGAGGAAGTGGTAGAAGAGGAAGGAAAGCAGGGGGAGAAGAAAAATAAAAGGAGTCAGCTGCTGCAGTTGGCACTGAAGCCTTAATTAATACTTATCACCTACCTTCTCTACTAACGCATTCTAATTGCCCCTCTCCCTTGGTCAGCATTTCTGGCTGTTTTAGGTTGCTTGCTTGGTAGGATAGTCCAGATCTCCTTCTCAAGGAGTCTGAGTCCCTGGTTATTGTGTGGGTCAGACTGTAGTTCTTGGCTTTAATTGCATATTCAGGATTATCATTGGTCATGGAAGCAAGAAGAATCACTCTAGTGAATCTCTTGAGTTTCAGATTTGTGCCTCCTTGTCCCCATTATGTGGCTCCAAGTCTATTTCCTCATGATAAAAAGGTCAATTATGCCCACCAGTATAGTAATTCCTTTCTTTGTCTACTGGCCTACTGCCATGCAGACTCATATCTTAGAAATCTTTGTCTAACCCAAAGTCACAAAGAGTTTTTCTTATATTTTCTTCTAGAAGTTTTGTCATTTTAGATTTTACATTTACTGCTATGAGCCATTTTGAGTTAATTATTATATATAGTGTGCAGTAGGAATTGAGGTTTATTATTTTGCATATG
>PVKH010037402.1:0-11465 GCA_004027955.1 Chaetophractus vellerosus | reverse complement strand
CTGCACAACTACATGCTTCTACCTTGTCATAGATTTCACCCATATGGGCGTTGGTTCACAACCTTCTCCCTTTCTCTTTACTATAAACCTATCTTCCAGACTCTAGCTCTGTGAGTCTTCTCCGTTTGCTTAGTTTATATCAGTGAGGTCATGTAATATTTGTCTTTCAATGCTTGGATTGCTTCACTCAACCTAAGGTCCTCAAGATTCATCCATGTTGTCCCATGTGTTAGTACTGTATTCCTTCTTACAGCTGAGTAATAATCCATTGTGTGTATATACCACATTTTATTTACCCATTCAGCAGTTGATGGGCATTTGGGTTGATTCCAACTTTTGGCAATAGTGAATAGTGCCACTATGATCATTGGTGTGCATATATCTGTTCGTGTTCTTGCTTTCAATTCCTCTGGGTATATACCCAGCAGTGGAATTGATGGATCATTTGGTAGATCTATAGTTAGGTTTTTGAGGAACTGCCAAACTGTCCTCTACAATGGCTGCACCATCACCAGCAGTGGATGAGGGTTCCCATTCCTCCACATCCTCTCCAACACTTGTAGTCCTCTGTTTCTTTTAATAGCCGCCAGTCTACTGGGTGTAGGATAGTATCTCATTGTAGTTTTGATTTGCATTTCCTTAATTGCTAGTGATGTTGAGCATCTTTTCATGTGCTTTTTAGCCATTTGTATTTCTTCTTTGGAGAAGTGTCTATTCAAATCACTTGCCCATTTTTTAAACGAGTTGTTTGTCTTTTTATTTTTGAGGTGTAGAATTTCTTTATATATGATAGATAATAGATTCCTATCAGATGTATGGTTACCAAATATTTTCTCCCATTGGGTAGGCGACCTTTTCACTTTCTTGACAAACTCCTTTGAGGTGCAAAAGTTTTTAATTTTGAGGAGGTCCAATTTATCTATTTTTTCTTTTGCTGCTCATTCTTTGGGTATGAAATTCATGAAATCATTTCCTAATACAAGGTCCTGGAGATGTTTTCCTACATTATCTTCCAAGGACTTTATGGTCTTGACTCTTATATTTAGATCTTTGATCCATCTTGAGTTAATTTTTGTATAAGGTGTGAGATAGTGTTCCTCTCTCATTCTTTTGAATATGGATATCCAGTTCCCCATGCACCATTTGATGAAGAGGCCATTTTCTCCCAGTTGAGTGGGCTTGGTAGCCTTGTCAAATATCAGATGACTATATATATGAGGATATATATCAGAACTCTCAATTCAATTCCATTGGCCAGTATGTGTATCCTTGTGCCAATACCATGCACTTTTGACCATTGTAGCTTTGCAGTATGTTTTAAATTCAGGTAGTGTGATTCTTCTGATTTCATTTTTCTTTTTCAATATGTCTTTGGCTATTTGGGCCTCTTGCCCTTCCAAATACATTTCATAGTTTTTCCAATGCAATAAAAAAGCTGTGTTGATTTTTATTGAGATTGCATTAAATCTATATATCAGTTTGGATAGGAGAGACATCTTATGATATTTAGTCTTCCTATCCATGAACAAGGAATAGCCTTCCATTTATTTAAGTCTTCTTTGATTTCCCTTAAAAATGTTGTGTAGTTTTTTGTCATTTACAACTTTAGTTAAATTTATTCCTAGGTATTTGATACTTTTCATTGCTATTGTATGGTATTTTTTTTTTCCTGATTTCTTCCTCAGATTGCTCATTATTGGTGTACAGAAATGCTGATTTTTGTGCATTGATCACATAACCTGCAACTTTACTGAACTCATTTATAAGCTCTAGAAGCTTTGTTGCAGATTTTTTTAGGGCTTTATATGTATAGGATCATGTCATCTACAAATAGTGAAGTTTTTAATTCTTCCTTTTCATTTTGTTTTTTTTTTTAAAGATTTTTTATTTATTTTATTACATATCTCCCCTTCTCCCCTGCTGCGGCGACGCGCCGAGACTGGGTCACTGCGCAGGCGCGGCCCGTTAGGAGAGGTCCCTGGGAACCGAACCCGGGCCTCCCATGTGGTATGCCGACACCCTATCCACTGGGCTATCCAGTCGGCCCCCTTCCTTTTCATTTTGGATGCCTTTTATATCTTCTTCTTGCCTAAGTGCTTGAGCAAGTACTTCTAACACAATGCTAAATAGGAGTGGTGATAGTGGGCATCCTTGTCTAGTTCCTGATCTTAGAGGAAAAGCTTTAGGATTTCACCATTGTATATGATGCTTGCTGTGGATTTTTCATATATACCCTTTATCATGTTGAGGAAGTTTCCTTCTATGCCTATCTTTTTTAGTGTTTTTATCAAGAAATTGTGCTGTATTTTGTTGAATGCTTTTTCCTCATCTTTAGAGATGATTATGTGAGTTTTTTCTTTCAATCTGTTTATGTGGTATATAACATTGATTGATTTTCTTATATTTAACCATCCTTGCATACTAGGGATGAAGCCTTCTTGGCCATGGTGTATAATTCTTTTGATTTATTGTTGAATACAATTAACAAGTATTTTGTTGAGGATTTTAGCATCTAGGTTCATTAGGGAGATTGGTCTATAGTTTTCCTTTCTTGTGGTGTCTTTGTTTGGCTTTGGTATTAGGGCAATGTCAGTGTAATAGAATGAGTTAGGCAATGTTCCCTCCACTTGTATTTTTTTAGAAGAGTTTAAGCAGGATTGGTGTTAGTTCTTTCTGGAATATTTGGTAGAATTCGCCTGTGAAGCCATCTGGTCCTGGACTCTTCTTAGTTGGGAGGTTTCTGATAAGTGATTATATCTCACTACTTGTGCTTGGTCTGTTGAGTGCATCAATTTCTTCTTTCATTAATGTAGGCTGCTTGTGTTTCTAGGAATTTGTTTATTTCCTCTAAATTGCCCATCTTGTTGGCATATAATTTTTTAAAGTACCCTCTTTATGATACTCTTTATTTTGGTGTTGTCAGTGGAGATATCCCCTTCCTCATTTTTCATTTTGTGTATTTGCATCTTTTCTGTTTTTTCTTTATAGCCTAGCTAGTGATTTGTCAATTTTATTATAAAATAATTAAACCAGCTTTTGGTTTTATTTTTTTCTAGTGCTTTCTTATTTTCTATTTCATTTAGTTCTGCTCTAATCTTTGTTATTTCCTTCTTTGAACTTCCTCTGGGGTTAGTTTGTTGTTCTTTTTCCTCTTTCCCCACGTGTGCAGTTAGGTCTTTGATTTTAGCTCTTTCTTCTTTTTTGATATATGCATTTATGGCTATGAATTTCCTTCTCAGTACCACTTTTGCTGCATTCCATAGGTTTTGATATGTTGTGTTGTCATTTTCATTTGTTTCAAGGCAGTTACTGATTTCTTTTTAGATTTCCTCATTGATCCACTGTTTGTATAAGAATGTGTTGTTTAACTTCCATATCTTTGGCCTAATCTAGTTCTCTGGCCCATACTGATTTCCAGCTTCATTCCTTTGTGGTCAGAGAAATTACTTTGTATAATTTCAATCTTTCTGAATTCATTGAGAATTTTTCTGTGGCCTAGCATGTGGTTTGTCTTAGAGAATGATCCATGTGCACTCGAGAAGGATGTGTATCCCACTGTATTTGGGTGTAGTGTTCTATATATGTCTATTTGATCCTGTAATGTATTATTCAAAGGCTTTGTTTCTTTATTGATTCTCTGTCGAGATGCTCTGCATAATGGTGATAATGGTGTATTAAAGTCCTCCACTATAATTGTAGAGGCATCTATTTCTCTACTTAGTTGTTTCTAGTGTTTCCTCATATATTTTGAGGCACCTGGTTAGGTGCACAATGCTTATGATTGTTCTTTCTTCTTGAAAGATGATCCCTTTTATTAATATATAGTGTCTGTCTTTGTCTCTTAGAATAGTTTTGCATTTAAAGTGTATTTTGTCTGAATTAGTATAGCTACTCCCACCCTTTTTTGTTTATTTTTGTCAGTAAAATTGTTTTCCAACAATCTACTTTCAGCCTTCCCGAATCCCTGGGTCTAAAGTAGGTTTCTTGTAGACAGCATATAGATGGGCCATATTTCCTTATCCATTCTGCCAGTCTGTATCTCTTGACTGATGAGTTTAGTCCATTAACATTCAATGTTATTATTTTCATGGAATTGCTTAGATTAGCCATATTTTCTTTGGGTTTATGTATGTCATATATTGTTTTAATTACTCTTTTGTCTTTTTAGTTGTCCTTACACTCTCCTCCAACTCTCTCTCCTGTTGTTTCGTTTCAACCTGTAGCATTCCCTTTAATATATTTTGAGGTGCAGGTTTCTTATTAACATAGTCTCTTAGATTCTGTTTGTCTATGAATATTTTGAACTCTCTCTATTTTTGGAATGCCAGTTTTGCTGAATAGAGAATTCTTGGCTGGAAGTTTGTTTCCTTTAGCACCTTAACTACATCATACCACTGCCTTCTTGCCTCCAGTGTTTTGGATGAGAAATCAACACTTAATCTTATGGAGCTTCCCTTGTATGTGATGGTTCTCTTCTCTTGCTGCTTTCAGTATTCTCTCTTTTTCTTGAGCATTGGACAATTTGACAATTATATGTCTTGGAGTAGGCTTGTTGGGATTTATACTCTTTGGGGTATGCTGCACTTTCTGGGTATGTACATCTATCTCCTTCAATAGGGCTGGGAAGTTTTCAGCCATTATTTCCTCCAACACTCCTGCTGTCCCCTTTCCCTTCTCTTCTTTCTCTGGGATGCCCATAAAGTGTATGTTTGTGCATTTCATGTTGTTGTTCAAATCTCTGAGTCTCTGCTGAATTTTTTCTATCTTTTTTATCTATCTGTTCTATTACCTGTTTGATTTCAGATGTACTGTCTTCCACATCACTATTTCTTTCCTTTGCCTGTTCAAATCTGCTGTTGTGTGCTTTCATTATATTTTTTATTTCTTGGACTGTGCCATTCATCACCATCATATCCGTTATCTTTTTATGTATGTTTACAATTTCTTCAGTATATTCTCCCAGTGTCTTCTTAATATCCTTAATCTCTTCCTTCACTTCATTAAGTTGATTCATGATATTTGTTTGGACAACTCTGATTAGTTGTTCCATCTTCTGCATCTCCTCCTGGTTTTTTGTTTGTTCATTGGACTGGGCCATGTCTTCCTGTTTCTTAGTGTGGCTTGTATTTTTTTTGTTGTTGGTATCTAGTCATCTGTTTATCTTGGTGTGTCTATTCAGTTGATTGGCTTTTCTCTCTGCTCTATGGTTTTATTTTGTTGTTTTTGAGTGTGGAAAGGTTTCACTTTGACACTTCATTCCTCTTATTCTATTTCCTTGCCATTGTCTATGTTCTCTTGAGAAAAATATTAGTACCAGAGAAATAGGAAGAGATAGGAAGAGAGAATGTATAATAGTAGTAATAATAGTAAAAGGTATGAGAGGGACTGTACAACATGTAGGAAATTGATAATTAAACCAAGTAAGAAGTACAGAAGAATAAGATTAGAAAAGTGGAACAGAAACAATGAAACATGAAACAGAATGGAGAAAAATATAGAATGAATTAAAAGTCCAGAATGATGAGAAGAGGGGAAAAGAAAAAGTACAAGAGAGAAGGAAAGAAAAAAATTTTTAAAAGAAAGAAAATAAAACACAGAGAAAGTAGGAGAGAGAGAGAAATGAATACAAGAAAAATTGAAGACCAAGCCCAAAGAGGTGGTATGAAAGAACAACAACAGAAAACAGAAAATATAAATATAAAACAAAGAGAAAAAGCTAACAGACAAACAGAATCAAAGGAAGGGGGAATACAGCAACAAGAAATCAAGACAGCAGCTACACTTCTTTTTTTTAAAGAAAAAGAGGAAGAAGTCAGGAAAAGGATCAAAAAGCCAAGATAAACACGGAAACACAGCCTTTTCTCTTGGTCCCCTAGTGATCTTCTCAGGATGTTGCTATTCAACAATCAATTACCCTGCAGCCTGTCCTCTGCAGGTTTGAAGCCAAGTTTTAGTGAGTAAAATAAGGAAAGTAAAAAAGGAAGCTCTTTTTTTAAAAAAATAAATGATTCAATAAACGATAATACAAAGGGGATTTCAATGTGTTCCCTGTCATAACGTTTCACTGGATGCTTGATAACCTTATATCCCTTTTCAGAGAGGAGCCAGGGATTGTACCAGGGACCTTGTACATTCTAGGTAGGAGCTCTTCCACTGAGCTAATGTGTCTTCTTAGGTTAGCAAGATTTTTCAGAAACCTATCAGCCCCTATTCACTCCCTGCTATATCTGCCTCCTTTCTGATGTAAATTCTTTCTTTACCTAGGCTGCTAGGCATGGCAGTCTGCCTAAAGAGAGCCCCCTCCCCATCCCTGCCCTGTCAGGGTCCCTTCTGACACCCAAGTGGTCTCGGCTGGCTAAAATAACCACAAGGAGCTGACTGTCCACCCTCTCCGACCCCTTCTCTTTCCAGGAAGGTTGCAGCCACACTCTTTTTGGGGGAGGAAGCCTGAGGCTCCACTTAGCCTGTTTGTCCTGAGGGTGGGGTATAAGTACCATTTCCAGCCACAGGCAAGAGAAACACAAGATTTTTAGCCTTTTCTTTCTAGCACCTTCCTAGATGACCCCACCCTCTGCCGCTCTCTATATATCTAGAGGTGCTGGCAGGAAGGAAGAAGTCTATTCCCCTCTTAGTCAGATACTATTAGCCAGTCCAGGTACTATTTAGCCTCTCCTGACATCTCAGGGATGGGGGAGGGGAGCCCTCCCGCCCCCTGGGAAGATCAATAACTCACTGTTTGTTATTTCAACTCCCTCCTCTCTGTCCCCAACTCTTCTGTTAGTTGTGAAGCAGTGTCCTGTACCCCTAAGCAGGTAGCCAAGACAGCCCTAGACTCCTCCTCAGTTGTTTTAGTAAGAGCTAAGCTTTATCTGTCTATCCTGGTGGCCATATTCCCACCAGTCATCTTGCAGACTTTTAAACATTGGTCCTGATGGTCATTCCTCTGCAGTAGACAGAACTGAGGTGAAATGGCCTTTTATTAGTCTCTGTAAGAGGTCTGGGTCTTTCTGTTCTTCAATAACCAGAATATGTCTAAATCCAATACAAAAATTAAATAATTTAAATCTTTCAGTAGCTTATTCACGATACCAAGTTTTCAGAGATTATTAGTAAAGTCAACATCTGTGAGAAAATTATAAAAATCCTATGTAAGATGACAGATATTTCCTTATTGCAGAACCCAACTGTATAGACAAAATGACTTCAAGATTAAATGAAGTAGAATATTCTTAGAGGGCTCATTAAGACTTGAGAGGTGAGAATAAAATATAAAGTAATCATTGCTGTCACCTATTCAAGCCATAGTATTAACATATTATATTGGAGCATAATTCTGTCTCAATATAATAATTCAACAGCAGAAAAATGTTATATATATGAAGAAATATGTTCTTTTCAAGATTATTTCCAGTCAAAAAATAAATTTATACACCAAATAAGAGTATGATCAATTTAATAATAAATTATATCAATATGATGCAATATTATGCATGCGTTAAACGTAAAACTACATAAAACTTAAAAGGATGCTTAAAGGTAATGTTAGCAAAACAATGAAAATTATGGTATTAAGATTTCCTCAACTTGTAAATGGATAGTATTTAACAATATTTATACGAATATCAAAAAGCTGAAATTAATATGAAAACCCAAATGATTTTCTTAATAAAGATTCATTAATTTCCCTGACATAAGAAAATGAGGACAGTGAAAACTGTTTTTTAGGGAACACAGCTTACATTGTCTGGAGACTTCCAATTGAAGTCTTGTCTGTGCCATCCACAGCTTCTCTCTGTGGAGGTTGAGCTGAGCTGGGTCTTTCATAGAATTCAGGGGCACAGACTCTACTCCTGTCGGGAATGAGCTTGAGCTGATAAAATGGACTTTTTAAGTGCCAATGACACAGATCACACCCAAAAAAGGTCACAATCCCCACCCTAAAGTAACGTGTTAACTAAGTGTAATCAAAAAACATCAACTCTACTCGTTTTGCACGTGATAGTGGCAATAAGCACACTCAAAATTTATAATTCAGTTTTCCTCTTTGAGTTAAGTTAGCAAACCTTATTATGAATGAGATTCCCTAATTTCACAAATCAACTTAAAAAACAAAATGTTTTACCTTGCATATACAGAAAAGCACTGTTGAAACCTAATCAAATCTTGACTAACGTAATCACTGGTGTGGATGTCTGATATATTTAGCATAAACAGAATCAAAACCAGCTTTCATATCCTTTGGCTCAGCAATTCTACTCTTGGAGGTGGTTACCTGACAGGAGAAGGAAGATGTTTGCCAGTTTTAGCCTGATGTTCTGTTGTAATTATTAATATCTCCTCTTTTATTTCCAGAAGTGTCCCAGTTTGGACAAAAAGTTATATAGTAACTGCACTGGAAGTAGAAGGAACAGTAAAAGTCATAAGGGAGGAGGGCTAAACCACAATTATCAAAAAAGATGTTTGGCAGGTCAAAGAATTCCTATTGCTGAAGGAGCCAGGAAATAAACCCTTCCCTCTGAGACACTCCATTCTGAATAGCCTGTAAGTTCTCACCCTCATAAGGCTTGGCCCAGGGCTCCTGCTCCAACCACACAGCTTTAACTGTGTCTTCACCTGGTGACAGTCTCCAGTTCCATGTGTTAAATCCCTACAACAGCAGGTCTCAATTCTTTTAAATTTTATCTCGGGACCATTTTCCCTCTTAAAAATAAGGACGGCGAAACTTCCTTTTTATTTGAATGCTCCCTGTCCATAGTAAAAATTTACGCAAAATCTGGTAATATTTATTTAATCAATATTTATATAATAAAGTCATTACTTATTAAAATAAATAAGATAGTTTACAATGAAAAATCACTTTCTTTTCCAAATAAAAAGCAGATAGTGAGAAGAGTTTCATTGTTTTACATGTTTACAAACTTCTAATTCCTGGATTAAAGGAGGGCAACTGTATTCTCAGATCTGCTTCTGCTCAATGTGTTGCAATTTTTTGCATTGGTTGAGGTATGTGAAGGAAATTTGGCCTCCCATAGATATTTAGTTGGGAAAAGGAGGACCTTGCAGATGCCCTAGGAGGCCAGGAGGGACCTGCCTTCCTGCTATCTGAGCACCATTGCGCCACAGCACAGGCCACGCTCCATGAAGGAACAGTGAATTTTAGTTTCCTGGCAGCAAAAAAAAAAAAGACCCTAATGAAATTTGCATAGAATATAATGTCACACACTGAAAACCTAAAGTGAAAAATAATTGCTCAGAATTACTGAGAGTTTTGTAAAATCCAGAGCAAACTGTTGATCCAGCCCTTGGGGACATTCCATGGTTACTTCAGTGTTTGTTGCATTTGTAAATTGTAAACCTTGTAGATGACAGCATCGATGAATTGCAACATATGGAGAAGTCTGCTCAGCAGCAAGGGAGAATCAGAGGTGGGAGACAGATGGTTTCAAGTCCCAGAGGTGCCAGGTGCTTCCTGGCTTTGCTTGCTTCTTGGTTCTACCATGACAGACTGCATTGTCCTCCCTATAATCTCTGCTTCTTGTTAAAGCAAGTTCACTTTGGGGTTTCTTTCCTTTTGGCCAAAACCAGCTTAACTAATAAAATCATCTACTTATTCTTACTGAAACTGTAAAGGGAAAACTTTGGATTTCCTCCTATCATTAATAATTCAGTTAAGAGACCTATGTAGAGCAGAGCTGAGGCTAATTTCTTTCCACCTTTGACTTCTCTACTTTTTGGGAATGCTCAAACATGAAAACTAATTAAAATTTTCAATTTACCCTACTGAAAATGTGTCAATGAATTCTGACTCCTATAGACTCTTGTCAGAAAGTAGCTGCTTCTCTAGCCATATCCTTCCTTTACTAAAAGGCTAAGGAGGGAAGTGGATGTGGCTCAAGTGGTTGGGCTCCTGTTTACCATATGGGAGGTTCTGGGTTTGATTCCCAGGGATAAATAAATAAATAAAATAAATCTTTTTTTAAAAAAGGGCAAAGGATATTTTATTTTCCAGTAGGAAATTACTTGAGACTACCTTCAAAAATTAAGATACTTTGGTAAGAAGTAATAGAAATAACTCAAACTACCTTAATTTATGAGAAAAAAGTTTCTATGAAACCCCATGGATGAAATAACATATATAAACACTACCAGTATAACTTATATGTAAATAAGAAAATAACAATAAAATTTTCTATTTAGGAATAAGAGAAAAGCAGTGGCTACCAAGGATGCTTGCGAACTTTGATCACCTGTGCAGAACTTATGTTATTTCCTGTAGGGCAGGACTAGTAAACCAGTGAAACTAATGGACTTTATTTTATTCATTCCTTCTTTGTTAACTGCGATTGAGGGCCAAGACATTTTGCCAAAGTGTGTTAATAAAATTTTTCTGTTTTGTCCTTGAAAATAGAATAGAAATGAACCAGAAATAAACCTATTTTGGGCCATGTGTAGATCTCGATGCATTATGGCTTTCCGCCATTTTATGGGACTCATTTCTTCGATTTTAACCCACTTCCTTACACCACTCAGGGGAGCCCTTTCACAGGAGATCAGCATGCATTGTAGTAATCACGAATGTTATGAAAATCCTGGGGAGTACCAGTTACCCGAAATACTAATTTTGAGTTTATCCTCCTGTGTTACTGAGATCATTTTTACCTCTTCTAATATTAGGCAGTTTTTTGCCAGTGGTGGTGTGAAGTCATATAAATTGCAGCCAAGGACCCAGATTTCAGCATTTTGTACTATCTTTTTCCCAAAAATGAGCCAAGTTTTCTTTGAGGGCGGCTACTGCTAATTTTGCGGCAGGAAAACCAAGATAGTCTGCAACATCTCAGTTGATGGGGAGCAATATACTTTCAGAGGTTTCTGGAGTAGCATTGAGAGGTGACAAGAGGCTAGCCCATGAAAGTGAACAGTGACAAATACAATCTATTAATACCTTGAAGTAAAACAGGTTGTATTTGTACAGGGGCCTTAGTTTTCTATTATTTTATATATATATGCATATATTTTTAAACAGGTTACATGAAGTATGTTCACAGATTATGGAAAGTCATTTGTATTACATGAATTTTCAGTTGAAGAAAAGGTAACATACAGACTAAACAAGATTATAAGCCTTACATTAAAATTATTATTGCAAAAATTCCAATTGTATTTTCTTAGTAAGGAGTATCAAGGATCTCAGGTCTCTAGCCCTGGAATTTTTCCCTCCCCAGCTCTCTTTACTAAAGTTTGCACAGAGTAGTGGGCATTCTGATTTCCTAACATTAAAGCCACAGCCTGCATGGACATGTGCTCTGAATCCCAAAACACAACAGTTAATAGTCTACGCTACTGATTCACATCATTGACAGGGAAGCCTGCTTTTGCAGTAACAAGCTCATGGAGTAAACACCAGCGTGAAGCTTCCTGCTCTGATATATAGGAGCAGAGAGACTGATGGACAAGGGCTACCATGG
>PVKH010037401.1:0-11463 GCA_004027955.1 Chaetophractus vellerosus | reverse complement strand
TTTTTTTTTACTTTGTTTACTGATTTACTCTACCTAAGCTATTCTTTTTCACTCCTTCATCCTTATATATTCTGTCTTCTGTTGTTGGTCTTTCATTCCACCTCTTTTATTTGGTCTCTAATTTTTCTTGTTTTCATTCAACTCCTTTTTTCTCTCTTTACTTTCTTTTTGCACTTTTTTCTTTCTCTCTTATCTCTTTTTTTCCCTCTTTTCATCATTCCAGCCATTTAATACATTCTATATATTTTTGTCTATTCTGTTTCTTTTTTCATTGTTTCTATTCCACTTTTCTAATCTTATTCCTCTGTGCTTCTTAGTCATGTTAATATTACAATTTCCTAGGTCTTATACAGTTCCTCTCTTACCTTTTACTATTAGTATTACTATTATTCTTTTTCTCTTCCTATCTCTATCTTTTATTCTAGTCTTAATATTTTTTTTCTTTTAAGGGAACATAGACAACACAAGGGAATAGAAAAAGAGGAACAAAGTGTCAAAGTAAAACCTTACTACACACACAACAACAACAAAATAAAACAATAGAATAGAGAGAGAAATTAATCAACTGAATAAATCCATCAAGATAAAGAGATGCCTAGACAACAACAAGAAATTACATGCCATACTAAGAAACAGGAAGACATGGCCCAGTCCAACAAACAAACTAAAAACCAGGAGGAGATGCAGAACATGGAACAACAAATCAGAGATGTACAAAAAAAATGTAGCAAAATAATGAAGTGAAGGAAGACATTAAGGATATTGAGAGGACGCTGGGAGAACTTATTGAAGAAATTGTAAACATACATAAAAAAATTACAGGTCTGATGGTGATGAATGGCACAATTCAAGAAATGAAAAATACACTGGAAGCACATAACAGCAGATTTGAACAGGCAGAAGAATGAATCAGTGATGTGGAAAATAGTACATCTGAAATAAAACAGATAGTAGAACAGATAGATACAAAGATAGACAAAATTCATCATGTACTTAGGGATTTGAATGACAACACAAAATACACAAAGATATGCATTATCAGCATCCCAGAAGGAGAAGAGCAGGGAAAGGGGACAGAAGGAGTGTTGGAGGAAATAATGGCTGAAAACTTCCTAACCCTATTGAGGGAGATAGAAGTTCATGTCCAGGAAAGTTAGTGCACTCCAACCAGGACAAATGCTAACAGCTTTACTCCAAGACATACACTTGTCAAATTATCCAATGCTCAAGACAAAGAGATAATACTGAATGCAGCAAGAGAAAAGACAACCATCACATACAGAGGAAGCTTGATAAGATTAAGTGCTGAATTCTCATCTGAAACCATGGAGGAAAGAAGGCAATAGAATGATCTAGTTAAGGGGCTAAAAGAAAAAAACTTCCAGCCAAGAATTTTCTACTCAGCAAAGCTGGTATTCAAAAATGAGGGAGAGTTCCAAATATTCACAGATAAACAGAAATTAAGACAGTATCCTATAAAAAATTGATTAAAAAATTTTAATAACAGAGAGTATGTCAATAATAAACTTGCACTACAAGAAATACTAAAGGGAGTTCTGCAGGTCAAAAGGAAAAAACAGGAGAGAGAGAGAGTTTGAAGAGAGTGTAAGAGCAACTAAAAAGATAAAAAGAGAAATAAAAACACTTAAGGCATATATAAACCTAAAGAAACCATGGCTAATGTAAATAAATGCTTGAGAGTAATAACATTAAAAGTTAATGGATTAAACTCACCAGTCAAGAGATACAGATTGGTAAAATGGATAAAGAAATATGATCCATCTATATGCTGTCAAGAAACCCACCTTAAACCCAGGGATGCAAGGAGGCTAAGAGTGAATGGATGGAAAACAATTTCATAAGCAAACAATAGCCAAAAAGGGTAGTAGTAGCTATAGTAATATCAGACATAATAGAATTTAAATGCAAACTATTGTAAAAGACAAAGAAGGACACTGTATTTTAATATGGGGTAATCAATCAAGAAGAAAGAAAAATCATAAACATTTATGAACCTAACCAGGACTCCTAAAAATACTTGAGCCAAAAGGAAAAACTAAGTGGAGAAATAGATGCCTATTTAGTTATAATGGGGGACTTTAAAACACCGTTAGTACCATTAGATGGAACATCTTGACACAGACTTTGAATAATACATTAGAGAACCTGGACCCAATAGACATATACAGAACATTACACCCAAATACAGTGGGATATACATTCTTCTCGAGTGCACATGGACTATTCTCCAGAATAGACCACATGTGAGGCCACAGAACAATTCTCAATGAAGTCAGAAATATCAAAATTACACAAAGTAAACTCCCTGAAGACAATAGAATGAAGCTGGAAATCAGTAAGGGGCAGAGAACCAGATTAGGTGCAATGATATGTAAGTTTAACAACACAAACAGTGGGTCCCTTGAGATGCCTCTTTAGGCATCTCAAAAGAAATCAGTCACTACCTTGAAATGAAGAAAAATGACAAAAAAGTATCAAAGCATATGGGATACAGCAAAAACTGTACTGGCAGGGAAATTCATAGGCATAAGTGCCTATATTTAAAAAGTAGAAAGAGCTAAAATCAAAGACCTAAATGCACACTTACTCAATGGGAGAAAATATTCAGTAACTATATATCTGATAGAGAACTAATATCCAGTATATATAAAAATTAAGAAAAACAATTTAAAAATGGACAAGTGATTTGAATAGACACTTCTCAAAAGAAGAAATACAAATGGCTACAAAGCACAGAAAAAGATGCTCAACATCATTAGCTGTTAGGGAAATGCAAATCAAAACTGCAATGAGATATCATCTTACATCCATTAGACTGGTGGCTATTAAAAAGCAGAGGAGTATAAGTATTGGAGAGGATGTGGAGGAATTGGAATCCTCATCCACTGCTGGTGGAAATGTAGAATGGTGAAGCCACTATGGAGGACAGTTCAGCGGTTCCTCAGAAAACTATGCATAGATCTGCCATATGATCCAGCAATTCCACTGCTGGGTGTACATCCAAAGTACTGAAAGCAAGGGCACAAGAAGATATATGCATACCAATGTTCATAGTGGTGTTATTCACTCATGATAGAAGGTGGAATTAACTCAATGCCCTTCAACAGATGAATGGATAAATAAATTGTGGTATATACATACAAAGGAATATTACTCAGCTGTAAGAAGGAAAATAGTATTAACACATGGGATAACATGGATGAATCTGGAGGACCTTATGTTGAGTGAAGCAAGCCAGGCACTGAAAGACAAATATTACATGACCTCACTGATATAAATTAAGGAATTTGAGCAGACTCACAGAACTAGATCTGGAAGCTAGGTTCACAGGACACAGAAAGAGAGAAGGTTGTGAGTCAATGCTCGTATGGGAAAAATCTATGATAATGTGGAAGTCTGTAGTTGTACAGTGGAGGGGCAGGACAGTGGTATAATGATAAAGTAGGGTTGGCTGTTATTGATTTTTCAGGTGAGTGGGGTGGGGAGGGGGGTTGGACTGTCCATGAAACTAGGGAAAGGGTTGGGGAAGGGAGAAGGTGAACACTGGGGATTTGTAGATAAAATGTTGGGGATTCTCTTGGCAATATGGCAAGTGAGTATTACTGGTTTCAAGGGTTGGGTGTGGGGGGGATTTGGGACAGTGTACACCTGGGGCAGACTTCTAGGGAGTGTGTGAGTGTTTATCTTGTCATAGTGAGTTATATAAGTGAGTGGAGATGTATATAATGAATGGCAAGGAGGTGGACTCCCATATCCTAGGGAAGCCAGCTATATTCTCAAATAGAGGGGTGGGAGTCTCTCAAGAGCATGGGCAGTGCCTAATAGTTGAGGACAGACCAGTGTTGTCAAGCATCAAAGCTGTTGCAAGTAACTAGGGATCTTAACCTTCAAGGAGTGAAAGCTGGTGGTTGCCATGGGTCCCGAGGGGAAGGTGAGAGAGGAATAGAATAGATGGAAATGGAGACATTTGCAGGGAGATGGAAG
The DNA here is from genome assembly GCA_004027955.1 of Chaetophractus vellerosus. Taxonomy (NCBI): domain Eukaryota; kingdom Metazoa; phylum Chordata; class Mammalia; order Cingulata; family Chlamyphoridae; genus Chaetophractus; species Chaetophractus vellerosus. The sequence continues at coordinate 7,458 of PVKH010037401.1, read as the reverse complement.
TGTTCCACATGATCTTGCTATAAAAACTACAGGCCATGTTGAATTGTGTCAAAGTTTAAAAAGATTATGGTCCCAAATGTAAACCATAATGTAAACCATTTACCATGTTTGCTAGCTATGTTTCAATATCTGCACATCAGTTATAACAAAATGTAATAAAATGTTATTCATGGGGGAAGGGGGAAAGGGGGATGGATGTTGGATATATGGGAATCCCCTGTATTTGATACATGGTTTTTCTGTAACCTAAAACTTTTTTGAGGACAAAATGAAAAAAGTGAGACACTGGGGGAATAAATGGAAGTACATATAAGATAACAGATCTTACAGTGATGGAAAGCAAAATGTCAAAAAATATTTTTAATATTTTTTCATTAATTTTTATTATCCCCAATTTTTATTTTATTTTTATTATTTAAAAAAATTTTGCATTTTATTTCTTATTTTTAAAACTATCATTATAATTTCATTTTCTTATTAATTGTATTTGAATATTTTACTGGCTCCATTTTTGAAGAAGCTTTAGATCACAGAATTGTTACAACTCTGGCAGGGGTGGATCATTTGTGTGGGGTGTCAGTGATGGGAGATGCATGAGAGGAAGCTCACCTGGACATGCACATAAGGCATATAAATGTGTTCAAATGTCATGGGACATTGTCATGGTGGGTGGAGTTACACACAATAACCAAGAGAATATCAAATTCCCATCCTGGGGAGCTCTGCCACATTCTCCAATGGATCAGCAAGAGCCCCCAAAACCAAGGGCAATGACTAGTGAAGGAGGATGGTCCATTGACAGGCCCTTGATAATGATGACTGTGTGTATAAACCATTACTCTTGAAATTGAAAGTTAGCCTAGTGTGGTAGGGTGCCTAAGAATTACCTTCTGAGAGCCTCCTTGTTGCTGAAATGTGGTCTTTCTCTAAGCTGAACTCAGCATATAAATATATTACCTTCTCCCCAGCTTACAATATGACTCCTGGGCATCAGCCTCCCTGGCACTGAGAGATTACTACCAAGCACCAACCAGCAATGCAACTGGAAAAAGACTTTGATCCAAAGGGGGAAAGGTAAAGACAAATGAGTTTATATGGCTAAGGGACTTCAAAGTGTGTCAGGAAGTAATTCCAGAGGTTATACTTACACATGTCTCAGCAAGATCTCATTGACTGTCAAAGTAGATACTACTCCAAATAGCAGGACTCCTGAGGGTTCTTGAGGTGTCCAGACACTGTAGTCAGGACAAATAGGTCAGGAGTTTGTTGCCTTGCCAATGGGTCCTACTTTGGAATTTGTGCTCCCCAACCCAAAGTGACAGAGTTGGTCTCAGTTGTGGTTTCTCTACACATGACTCTTCTGTCCTAATTGAACCTATAATTAGTACTAGAGTTGGTAGGTGTTTGGTCAAGAGACTTCAATCTTTGGACTGTCCATGTTCCAGCTGAGTCCTGAATCTCAGCTGAGATGCAACACCTGCTCTCCAGTTCATTGGTCTCACCCAGGATAACTAACAATGAAGTAATGATGGACAACTACCATACCAAGGAACCAAGAGAGTCTACACCTTCAAGGCAGAGTCCCATCCATTGGCCCTATGGGATCACAGTCCACTCCATCAATTAGCAGTGGAATGGACATCACCATCCCAGAAACCTCAGGATTGGGGAATGAACTATGGTCTAAAGTAGCCTAACAGGTATTATATTATAGATTTATTCTGATTCTAGCAATGGAAAAAATTATTTCATTGATGTGGAGGCAGTGGCCACTGGAGGTTCTGAGGACAGGGAGAGGGAAAAATAGGTGTAATATGGTGGCATTTTTGGGGCTTTGGAATTGTCCTGAATGACAATGCAATGACAGATACAGTCCATTATAAATCTTACCATAACTTAAAGAATTGGGTAGGGGCCAGCTCGATAGCCCAGTGGATAGGGCACCGGCATACCACATGGAAGGCCCCAGGTTCGGTTCCCAGGGACCTCTCCTAGTGGGCAGACCGCCTTGAGAATGGCAAGCCCCCATGGGCGGGCCAGAGCGCCATGGGCAGGGCAAAAAACTGCCACAGACAGGGCAAAAGCCGCCACGGGCAGGGCAGGTAGCCCGCGAATGGAGCGCAGCCAGCCACCCGCGAACTGAAAGCCATCCGTGAATGGAAGCAGAAGCTGCCCACAAGCGGGGAAAGCCACGCCTGCGCAGTGACCAGTCTGGGCATGTCACCACAGCAGGGGGGAAGGGGAGATATGTAATAAAATAAATAAATCTTTAAAAAAAAAAGAATTGGGTAGGAGAGACTGTAAACTACAATGCAAACTTTAATGCACACTTAGTGGCAATGCTCCAAAATGTGTTCATCAATTCAATGAATGTACCTCACTAATGAAGGATGTTGTTAATGTGGGAAAATGTGGGAGATGTGGGGAATGGGGCTTCCCATACTTTTTATGTGACATTTGTATAATCTAAATATCTTTAAAATTAAAAAAAATAATTAACAAAACATGCTGATTATGTTTTCTGCAACCCCTTGTGTATTCTAGAAGGATAAGTATTAGGATATTTTACATATTTATAATAAAATATACTAATATCATTACCTACTTAATCTTGAGCTTATATGTTTAGGTCCTTCACTCCTTAAGCCACAAGTAGTTGCTGTCCATGGTGTTTAACAGGGTTAAACTCAGAGATGACATTTATTGCATGCTTATCACATGCAAGGCTCTAAGCAAACACTTGGCAGGCAAATTTCATTTTAATTTTCTCTGCAGTTTCAGGGTGTAACGCTATTCTCATCTTCATTTTAGAGAAAAGGAAATTGAAGTTTTGACATCTTTGATAGTTACACAGCAAATGAGTGGTAGAGAAGGACTTGACTCTGTGTAAGTGGTAGTATAGTATAGTGGAGAAGCATATAGGCTTGGAGCCAGAGTGTCTGGGTTCCAGCCCCAACTCAGAAACTAATGAGATGGGTGATCTGTAAATGTGTGTCTCTTTCTCTTACCCTGCAAAAGAGGAAATGCCAGTAATGTACCTCATAAGGATGGTATGAGGATTAAACAACTGATCTATGTAAAGAAGTTAGAAGACCACTGGGCAAAGATTTAGTACTACATTGGTGTTTGTTCTTATTACCACAGGGTGTGCTGTTGGCCATGAGGTCATATTCTGATGAGGTCCCAACTAGCCTTGTCATTTCAGTAACTCTATTTGCCTTCTCACAGTAAAGCTTGTAGAGAAGATAAGGAGGTGGGTTTCTGATCAATGCAGGATTCTTTTCTCTGGCACTTTTTACATTTGAATGCCTTTCTTTCTCTGATACTTAACAGGTTCTCTTTTCATTCTTAGCATACATAACATGAAATCTTCAACAATTGGAAGATGTAGTTAATTTAAAAGGGCCTATCTTTGTGAGAAAAGAGTGGATTGGGGAGTCAGTGATATTTGTTAGTTTAATACAAACCAATGTAGACACAGGTGTTTCCTTAATAACACTACTACTCGGTATATAGCCAAAAGTATTGAAAGCAGGAACTTGAATAGATATGTGTACACTGATATTCATAGTGCCATTATTAACAATTGCCAAAGATGGATCAACCCAAGTGTCCATCAAACAATGAATTAATTTTTAAAATGTGATACAGGCATACAACAGAATATTATTCAGCTCTAAAAAGCAATGAAGTCCTGTGATGACATGGATGAACCTTGAAGATATCATGTTGAGTGTAATAAGCCAGACACAAAAGGACAAATATTTTTATGATCTCATTGATTTTAAACAATTAAAATTAGCCAACCCATAGAGTCAGAATCTAGAATATAAGTTACCAGGAGATAAGATGGGCACAGGGAACGGGAAGTTAAGGCTTAAAATGTACAGGGTTCCTATTTGGAATGGTGTAAATGTTTGGTAGTGGATGGTGGTGATGGTAGCCCAATATTGTGAATGAAATTAACAGCACTGAAATATATATAAGAATATAATTAAAAAGAGAAATGTTAGATTGTATGTATGGTAACACAATAAATATTTTAGAAAATCTATACACCTACACCGCACAAGCAATGAACCAAAGTTAAACCTAGGTCTTTAACAGTACATTTATTTTTCAAAAAGTGCTACTATCAATTGTAACAAATGTCACACACCAATGCTGGTGGTGTTGGTGGGATAGTATTTTATGTTTGATTGTTCTGTAAACCTACAACTTTTCTAATAAATAAAAATACAATGTAAGCCAATAATTTTATTCTTAGCTATATATGGCAGCCCTATGTCCATCTGGGCTTGGCCTCTAGTCCTTTTCAACACATTGTATGGCCCCAGTGTAGCTGCTATATTGCAACAGAGAGGCTACATGCTCTGCCTCTGGAGACAGGGCAACCTGATTTTAATTTTATTTCCCACACGTACTAGTGACATATAATTGAATAAGTGACCAAATCTCTAGAAGCTTCCAATGTCTCTCTTCAAAGGACAGATAAAAGTAATGAATATTTCAAAATGTTGTGAGAATTAAATGAGATAATCTATGTAACATTTTTTAGCCCAGTTTCTTGCACATAGTAAACACCCAACATATTTTAGCTTATATTTTTGTCAACCTCAAGTCTTTCTTAAAGTTTCAAAAAGAGACCTTTCCACAATAATCATTTGCTTTTCTGTCTGTATTGGGTTTGACATATATGCAGCCCTCAGAGTAGAATAGCTTGCTTATTTGGCCACTACTGAAAAAAATGGCATTTCCTTTTATTTTTCCTAACTCTTCCTGTTTCAAACGCTAAGGGATTCTGAAATATATGTGCCATGTTCAAGCTATTCTTATCAGTACTTTAAAAATCTGAACATATCCCTTTCTTTGGTTCAACCTTCTGCTGTGTAGACTCCCATAATTAATAATAAACTTATCTTTTGTGTAGGAAAAGCATGGAAAACATAGTGGTAATATCCCAGAAATTCATTTATGCCTGATCGGACATTGGTATCAGTCCTATAAGAAAATAGGAAGCCATTTCAGGGTTTTAAAATAAAATTAGATTCCCAAAAAACTAACACAAAAATTCCTTTTAAAAATTATTGGAAGACAATATTTAAGAATATATTCTTAATCTAAAATTTCTGAATTGAGGCATGACCAAAATCTATTGACAAATATGATCATTTACTAAATAAAGTACTTATAAATGACATGAAGGCACAATAAGCAAAGCTAAAAAAGTAGTCACCACATAAGAGAAGATATTTGAAAATATATATCAGTTAAATAAGCAGAATACATAAAGCACTCTTAGAAATAAGAAGAAAGATAATCAAACACTAGATGAATAGCCAAATATATGAATAGGAAACATATTTTTACATTTTATCTAAACCTTTTAAAAGATACCCAACTTCAGCAATAACCAGGAAAATGCCAATTATATTAACAGTGAGATGCTATTTTCACATAATAGTTGGGCAAAGGCTAAAACTGACAATACCAAGTGTTGCCAAAGATGAGAAGTGGCAGAAACTCTCACACACTGCTGGATAGAGCATAGCCATCATGGAAAATTACTTGCTGTTATCCCTTAAATATAAAATAAAATTTAAAGAAATAACTTATTTGCTTTCAGGTACCTACTTATAGAAACCCACATGCATGTTTACATGGACTCATATACAAGGCTATTCACCATATAATTGCTTGTAATGCAAAATGAAAGCAATTAGATATCTATCAATAGACAATGTTTAAATATGAACTGGCAGATACAATGGATTACTGTACAATAGTTAAATCAACTGGATCACTATTTATTAATGATGTAGCTGGAAAACAAATGTTGAGTATACAAGTTACTGAATTTTTCTTCTAGCATGGTAACATTAATAGGAAAAAAAGAAAATATTATTTTTGCATGTGGGTGCATATATGAGTGATTGTGTGTGTGCATGTGAAGTCAGGTGATATTATTTTAAAGGATTGGAAGAATACTACTTAAGTCAAACTAGTGCTTCCTGACAGGTAAGCAAAGAAGAGAAGAAGGGTCATTTTTTATTTTATTTTTATGTTCTAATTTAGAAAGGACAATTTATTCATATAGTATGTTGTATGATTATAAAAGGAAAAATGAACTGATTAAATACTGGAAGTATATAGGCTAATTTAAAGAATAGTTGCTTACTGGTGGTAAGAACATGGTGCTTGTTTTTCTCTTCTTTGTATTATCGCTTTTTTTAAAGCTTAAAAGTGAAACTGTTGTGGATTTTTCTTTAGAGCTACTCTAAACAAAGGTACTCTGATGAGGTTACCTCAACGGCTCAAGAATTCCCCAGGCCCAACACCCTTATCTGTATGTACACTTAGTTTGATGAGGGAGAAATGGAAATTACAAGAAAAAGCTAATGTTGGTGTAAAGATCTCCTGTAGGTGATGTGATGGAGGGTGTCCATAAGAAACAATGAAAAACTGACCTTGAAAAGGAGGATAGGACAAATTGAGTGCTCTGCTGACATCTCTAAAGGGTGTACCATGTTCCAGCAACTTCCATTATTTTTCATCTTAGTCATTTTTCCAACAGTACGCATGTACTTCTCACCATTTAAGGAAGTAAGGAATGTTATATCACTTTTACAAATGAAGGAGCAGGTGGAGAGAAATGAATCAATTTGCTTAAAAGGCTAATTAATGCCAGAAACAAGATGAGAAATCAGGCCCATTTGACCCAAAGCTTTTAATCTCTGACTCAAGAATCTGACTGTTTCTGAATCTCTTAGTATTTCATTATGTAGCTGGTAGGTAGGGACTCTTTTCTATAATCCAGGGTTATTGCTGTTCAGTTCCATGATGCAAACTTGTTCTTATCTCACTGGTAATATCTTATAACAATTATATTGTTTTCTGAGTCTACTTTTCCTTAGTGCTTAAATCAAACTTTAATATGGAGATATTTTCTGCCTTAACTCTACAGACTTTATCAGTTGTATTTCTTTTGCTCCAGGCTAATCTTCTCTCAATTCTTTTTGGCAGAAAATGGTAGGGTTAAGATATTATTTTTAAAAAGTAACTTTGCATGCAAATGCTCTCTTCTTGGGATTATAATACGTAAAAATACTCAACAGCTATAGTGGGAGAACATTTTAAACGTTCTCAAAATTAGGCAGGTAAAAGTACAACAGTATATTTGTGGGTTTTTTTTGTTTTTTTTTTTGTTTTTGTTTTTGTTTATTTTTTTAATTAACTTTTTATTTATTTTTTAAATATGTATATACATTTTTAGGATACATTGATTACATAAATGTTACACAGAGATTCCAGGAGTACCCACATGCCACCCCCCCACCCCTCCCACAACCCCCAACATGCACATCCCTATGTGTGGCATAACGCCTCTGACATTTACACCCATTTCGGGGCTTTGCCATCAGACATAGATCACAGTTCAGGCCATAGACAACCCTCTCT
>PVKH010037400.1:0-11465 GCA_004027955.1 Chaetophractus vellerosus | reverse complement strand
GGCTAGAAGACACTGCTTCTGAGAGACTCTCAGACTAGCGTTTGCTCTGAGTACTCAGAGATAACCCAAACTGAAGAAAGAGAAAGAAAACCAATGAAAAAATGCACTGGGTCTTTAAGTCCTGGTGAATGCTGTTGTGAAGCCAGAAGCCACTGCTACAGAGAGGGCTGAAAGAAGGCCAGGGTCTATACTGCATCCTATGGGATCTGCCAGACCTAGCAATGCCCACACACAGAAGGGAAATGCACACACATACACACACACATATGTGCAGGTGGCTGCCGGTAGGAGGTTGGAAGTGTTGCAGCCCAGAGGGCCAAAACTGAGGCCATATTCCATGTTAGTCCCTCAGAGATTTCCCAGACTGACCTTGACCCATAACCCCAACTTTTAGAAGAGGTGGTTTCCTCTGCCAGCCCTGGGCCCAGCTGACCATTCCCAGAATCCAGAACATGTTGTCACAGCCACAGATGCTTCTGCATCCACTGCTGCAGGGCTAAGCAATGGGAGCTTTTACTTACTAATAGCTGAAAAAGTGGCAGCTTCTCACTTCCCCTGGAATTCCTATAGTGGTTCTAAATGGCCATTCTGGCTCCAGGGTTACGACCTAGTTAATTCCAATCTCTTTTTTTCCAGGTTTTTCATTTCTCTGGTGGAGGAAGTAATTTGTAAAACTACTTAAGCCAACTATTTTCACCTGCACAACTCCTAAATAACATTTTGATCAAATATATGAGAAACATAAGTTATTTTAAATTACAGAATAGGCAACTTTATTGTAGAAAATGGAAAAAATAAACAAAAATGTAAAATAATATAAATAAACTGTGGTCCTTATTTCTACTAACCAAGGCAACCCCAATAAGTTTTAAGACGTGTTTTTTTACAGTCTTTATCTTTAAAGAAAATGTTTTTTATTCTAATTATATTTTTGGTAATAGTTATAACAACTGTATATACCCTTGTTTCCTTTTTGCCTTTTGAATTTATAAGAATTTAAAATAGTTTTATAATAGTGCATACTAAAAAACATTTTAATTTACATTTTCTGTTGGATATTATGTTGTTATGATAATTTTTCTATTAAACTAATGTGCATATTTATTTTTATTTTTCAATTTTATGATTATTATTTAGTGTTCCTGCTTAATAAAGTTTCTCAGAAATAGAATTACTGTTTCCAAATTTATAGACCTAATGTATTCAGCACTAAACAGAATGATAAGTCAATCAGCTTTCCTTTTCCAAAATATAGAATTTAGAACACTGTAGTATGGATGTAGATAAAGCTGTTGTGAAGTATTTCAATACTGTCATTCTTTAGTTACCCAAGCTCATAATCTACACTTCACATATGTTGCTATATATGTAGACAATAATTGTTTGTATTTGCTTTTATCATTACCATGCATTCTATTTGTTCTCCATTGTTTCTTGCATCCTAAACTGTCCTTTTAGAATCATTTTATTTTCTCTTCCCAACCTTAAAATTCGTAGAAACAAACATCTTTACTCTTTGACATTTTTATTATTTTATAACATATGATTTTTTTTCTACACTAGTTCTTAATTTTACATTTGCTGAGTACACAATTCTAGTTGAATATTTTTTTCTGAGACAATGTTTCTTTTCCTGTGATTCTTTTATATCTGATCTGTCCTTTCTCTCTGCTGCTTCAAAATTCTTTTTACTTGATGTTCATGCATCTAGACATATATTTCTTTTATTATGTTTGTGATACTCTTTTTTTCCTGGATGTATGGTTTCACATTTTTCATAAATTCTGCATAATCTATTTAAATATTGTATTTATTATTTTTCAGAAAAAAACAGCTACATTTTTCAAGACTAACACTTTTATCTGTATTTTTTGGTTGAATTCTTCTAGAATTCTGCTGTATTAATTATAGTTTCTTTAATATTGAGTCTCACACATTTGACTGGAATCTTCTCTCTTCTACTGACAAGATTCTCTACCATAAAATTTTCTTAAATGCACTCTCACTCTTCCAATTTTTCTTGATAACTCTAAATTTCCTCAAAAGATATATTTTACAGTCACTATACATATACACACACACTCACACACACTATTTTGCTGCTCATTCAGTTCACTCTAAATCAACCTTCTCCAAAAATCACTAGTCATTAGTCAGTCTTAAAATAAGCAAATCTAAACTTTGTTCGATCCTTAACTATGGGCTGTGCTTTTGCTACAACATTTGGCCAATATTCATTATTTTTGCATTCGATTAAACATAATTACCTTGACTTTTGTGTTGGTGTACACTCCTAGTTACCTTATTTCTTTAAAAATCTGGTGATTCCCTCTTTATTATTAGAGAAGTTGTGGGTTTACAGAAGAACAATCATGCATAATAAAACAAAGATTCCCATACACCACCCTATTATTAACACCTTGTATTTGTATATTATATTTTTTATAATTCATAAAAGCACATTTTTTATGATTGTACTATTAACTATAGTCCATGGTTTAACTAAGGGTTCACTGTGTAGTACAGTTCCATGAATGATTTCTTTTAAAGTTTTATTCTATTACTATATATACAATCCAACATTTTCCCTTTTAATCACATTCAGATATATATTTCAGTGCTGTTAATTACATTCATGATGTTATGCTATAATCACCAACATCCATTACCAAAGCATTTCCACCTTTCCAAATACGAAATCTGTACATATTATACTTTAATTCCCTATTCCCTATTCCTACCCCATCCTCTTTTAATATTTCATTCCACCACAAGCCTTCCTGTGAATTCTTTCAGATTGTCAGAAGCAATCATTATGTCAATAACTACATTTCAGCTGCATAAACTGCATTGCCAGCTTTCTGTCAGTGTCTGTATTTGTGTGCCACACCATCATCTTACACTTATTCTTTCAAAATGTTGGAAGTTAATCTAACAAAAACAATTCAAATTTTACCCAACAGCAGCTACTCTTTCTTTTCTTTTTTTTTTTTTTTATTTATTTTATTACATATCTCCCCTTCCCCCCCGCTGCGGCGACGCGCTGAGACTGGTCACTGCGCAGGCGCGGCTTTCCCCGCTTGTGGGCGGCTTCTGCTTTCCATTCACGGCCGGCTTTCAGTTCGTGGGTGGCTGGCTGCGCTCCATTCGAGGGTGACCTGCCCTGCCCGTGGTGGCTTTTGCCTGTCCGTGGCAGCTTTTTCCCCTGCCCACGGCGGCTTGCCATTCTCAAGGCGGCCTGCCCGCTAGGAGAAGTCCCCGGGAACCAAACCCGGGGCCTCCCATGTGGTACGCCGGTGCCCTATCCACTGGGCTATCGAGCTGGCCCCAGCTACTCTTTCTTATATTCTCCTTTTCAGGAATTCAAAATAATAATTTCATTTTGGTAATGGACTCCATATGGAACATTTGTGGTTTTTCATACCGAGTGTCTTTTTCCATGTACCAAACACCCTAGTTAATCTTACAAAAGAGGTGATTAAATGATGTAGACTGACTGGGCTAGTATTCGTCTTTCACAGAATTTCAAAAAATCAATATCAGGTAGATTGTGGGAAGACAGTGATGGACTAAGAGGCAGAGCTGAATGTTCTCACAAAAACAATGAACAAAGAAGCAAAAGTTGTCCTAGGGACCTGCTTTGGAGGTCAGCAGACCAGAACAGTGCTACACAACTCACAGGAGGGCAAGGGACACAGAGGTGAAGAAGCCAAAAATGATAATCATGAGTTACCAAGCCCCTGTGTTAGGTGGAAAGAGCTTCCCTTCCACACCTCCAAGATATTAAGCTGGGGTAAAACACCTGGCTCACTGCAGACAACTGAAAGGGGAACAGTCATCTTCCTTTCTGTCAGCTGTTTCAAGTGAAAAGGGAGGGGAGGTCAGGGAGCTTTTCTTCAGTGAATTTGGCCAGCAGAGCCCACTTTGAATCTCTGATCTGGAGATCAATACAGGAACACAGAAAAGCCGAGACTGAAACACCTCCATTGAAAAGTGTACTGACTAGCGCTGTGTGCTGACAGGTATGGAAACTGCAGTAACAAAACTGTTGGTGCTCTGTATCTAACCCCCGGGAGAAAATCTGCACCCCACTAGTGAGTCCATGGCCCGAATTTGAAAACTTAGTCTGGGTAATTTTAAAAACTGAGAATAAGTTGAACCAAATGACAAAGAAGAGCCGTGGGAAAAAAATAAACAATAGGCAAGAGAGAGAAATTGGCCACCAGAGTAAATTCACCAACATACTCAGATACCCAGATATCAGTAAAACATTAAAAGCCATACTAGGAAATAGGAAGAGATGGCCCAGTGAAAACAACAAATCAAATATCCTGAAGAGAAACAAGGTTTAATACAATTAATCAGGGAAAATCACACAACTCTCCTAAATCACTTCAAAGAATTTAAAGTAAATATGAATAAAGAAAAAAGTATATTAGGAAGACACTGGGAGAGTATAAAGAACAATTTGAAAGCCTACAAAGAAAAGTAACAGACCTTATGGAAATGAAAGACACAATGTATGAGATTAAAAATACATTAGAGACACATAAAAGCAGATTTGACTTGCTTGAAGACAGAATTAGTGATTTTAAAGACAGAACATCTGAGCTGGAAAATGCAAGAGAACAGAAAAAGAAGATAATGGAAAAAAATGGAACAGAGTTTCAGGGAATTGAATGACAATGTAAAACACATAAACATTCACGTTAATGGTGTCCCAGAAGGAGAAGAGAATGGAAAAGGGGCAAAAAGAGTATTTGAGGAAATAGTGGTCAAAAATTTCACAACCCTTATGAAGGATATAAACATCAATATTCAAGAAGGACAACATGCCCCAAACAGAATAATTCTGTATAGTCCTACCCCAAGGCATCTACTATTCAGAATGACAAATATTAAAGATAAAGAAAGGATTCTGAAAGCAGCAAGAGAAAAGCAAAGCATCACATACAAGGGAAACTTGATAAGTTTAAGTGCTGACCTCACATCACAAACCACAGAGGAGAGAAAAAAGTGGTATGATATATTTACGATATTGAAAGAGAAAAACTGCCAGCCATGAATTCTGTACATGGCAAAGCTGTCTTTCAGAAAATAAGGATAAGTTCAAAGTCTTCAAGGATGAACAAAAACTGATAGACTAAGTTACCAAAAGACAAGATTTGCAAGAGATATTAAAGGATGTGCTACAGCCTGAAAGGAAAAAAAAACAAGTGGGAGAAATTTAGAGAAGAGTTTTGAAAGAAGATTATTAGGAAGGGTATACTAAAGGATAAGAAGACAGACAATAGAACAATATGACATCAGAGAGCAGAAGGACAAAATGGATGAAGTAAGTAATGCCTTTACAGTAATAACCCTGAATGTTAATGGACTGAATCCCCAGTCAAAAGACATAGACTGATAGGATGGATTAAAAACTCTGAACTGTCTATATGTTTTCTAAAAGAGACTCACCTCAGATGGAATGACACAACCAGGTTAAAAGTGAAAGGTTGGAAAAAGGTTTTCCATGCAAATAGTTACCAAAAAAGAGCTGGATTAGACCAGATAAATGTAAAATAAAATTATAGTATATGAACAATAATTACTCATTGCAAGTGGCAAATTGATCCTGTGATCAGTATTCTGTAATTTTTTTCATGCAAAATAAACACTTGCTTTTAATTGAGGAGAATTGGGTTAGAGATATATTTTTGGAAACTTCATTTTTCTTTGATCCTTTCTTATTTAAACTTTTTAATTAAAATAATCTACCTGGATAAATAATGACTTAGCATGACTACTGTTGAACAAGATTTTGAATTTTTCTGTGTCATAAAATTATGTGTTGGCAAATTGTTATCTGCTGTAATTCATTCCAATAAGATGTGAAGTATTTCCAAATAGGAATTTGATTATCTAGAAAGAATTATGGCCTAAATAGAAATTAAATAACTACACCAATAATTTATTTCATTCTTAAAGATTATTATCTCCGATAGTTAGAAAGCAATATGAAAATTAGAATTTTGCTATAATTAATTTATATTATATTTTTATTATTATTTACATTTATAATTGTTTGTTGCTAGGCTATTTTTTATAATTGATTATATTAAATCTAACCTGGCCTTGCACTCGCTTTTAAAATTTGTAATTTCTTTCATTCTAGTTTTCTATTTATTTCAAAATTTTACAATAAAGGACTTTTATACAGCTAAAAAATATGCCATGGATTATACACTTTGGATAGATCATATTTCATGTGAATGTATCTCAATAAAACTGCTTAATACACAAATTGATAATTGTGCAAGAATAACCAGAAATAGTAGCTATGTACAGCAGGGGAAACAGAAAGATTGAGAGGTGAGGCATTTTCTTGTTTGTTTGCTTTTCTGGTTTTCATTTATTATTGTTTTTGAAATAATGAAAATTCTTTAATAGTGATTGAAGTGATGAACACAGAGCTATATGATTATACTATATACCATTGATTGTACATTTTGGAAAAATTGTATGCTTTATTAATGTATAGCAATAAAATTGCTTTGTTTAAAAAAACTTAATATGGGGAGAATATTTTGTTTGTTTTTCCTTTATTGGATGAAAGTTTTTGACAATTTGAGACTTGATCATTTTTTTTTTAATTTTTAAAATTTATTTATTGTTAAAAAAGCATTAGATTACATACATGTTACATGAAAAATATAGCGGATTCCCATATGTCCCACTCCTCCCCCTCCCATACTTTCCCACATTAACAACATCTTTCATGAGTGTGGTACATTTGTTACAATTGATGAACACATCTTCTGGCACAGGCTAAGTCACAGAGAAGAATAAACAATTGCGGTCGGGTAGAGGAGAAGAAAGATAATAAAGTTAAAATCTGACTCCAGTCTTCCCCAGGACCATTAATGGGCCTCTCCCATTTTCTGGTTTGGTGAAGATAATGTTACCTATTTTCAATTAAGCATTCATGAATAGGGTTCCTATTTCTTGATTTCTTGCAAGCAAAGTTCTAAAGAAATAGAAAGTTCTAAACAATAAAGCTTTCTTTGAAAGAGAAAGTTGTCTCACATCAAAATTTCCTCTCTGCACAGACATACATATTGTTATAAAATTTTGCCACTGAACTCAGGACTAAGTCCTCTTAAAACTAAAATGGTGTCCTTCATATCAACACTAAAAGGAAACATGACGTCACATTCATCAGTTGATTCCATAAATGCTAGGCAACTTTATTAAACAATGTTTTGAAAGGTGCTACCTGGTACCTGTTACTATATGGGAACACATTCAATGAAGTGCATGGAAGTATAAATAAGGAAACATATGGCTAGCATTCCCAGGGATGGTTTAGTTGTCCTACCCAAAAACTATTGTGGCATCTTTGTTGCTGAGAAGTTAAACATTGGTTTCCCAGTGCCACTCTAAACAGAAAAGAATTACTCCTGCAGGAAAAGTGTTTATAGCCTCCTTCCTCAATTCCTTAGTGCATGAATTTGGAGCTGACTTCTAGAGACAATGCAGCTAATGTGTTAAGTTTACAGAGAAAGAGTGCTGCTGCAATATCTAATGCATATCTAGAATTTTGCAGAGCCTATTTGAAAAAATACAAGTGACTTGTATAAATCAATTTATAGCCTTGGTACATACATTTTAAACTTTGAACAAACACTAAGACTCATTAGTAAATACCTGAGCTAGGAAGCAGATACTATAGCAAAGAGGAGAACTGGTAAAACTAGAGGAACCAGGAAGAGATACAAGTGTATATGTGTGTGCCTGTGTGTATGAATTTGCCTATAACTATGTGTTTATCTTCATTATTAAGATTATTTTTTTCTCAGAGTGGGATATCAAAGGTTTCTATAAGAGAACAAATTCCATATTCTAAAATGTTGTACAAGTGCAGGTTGAGTAGGCCTTATGTATTTTTTTATTACCGTGTGTGGGTTTAATCATGGACAATACATCCTTTTATTTCCTTGACAATTCTCATTATTAAAAATCTCACTCTAATTATTGTCATATCTCTGATCTTAACATAGACAAATTATTAAACTGATAATGTATTGAATAATAAAAATCAGGTAAATAATTTATATTTTCTATTTTAATAGGAATTATTATAAGTGTAATAACCGCTATTATGGAAACCCAAAAAATGGAGCATCTTGGAAAGTTTTACACAGGAGGAGGTTCTAAATAGTTTTATTTGTCTTATCAAGGTGTGTATCAGCACAATAAAAATATTGGAAGTTAAATGTTCCTGCATTTCAAAGTATTTTCAAAAAAATGGTAGAGCTAAATAGATGAAATATCCTGGCTCATTTTCAATACAAAGGCAATAAATAAGATATGTGAGCAATAATATCATCATTACTCTTTGTGTGGCCACACTGGAGACTTGGATTTTGAATAATTTTAAAAGGCTTCTTCAGAACTTTAATTAGCTAAAGATCCAAGTAGTAGCTGACAGCTAGCAGAAAATCCTGTCTTGAATTAAAGTCAAACTAATTAAATTCCAGAAGGAAAACATTTTCCTTTCAACACCCTTAATCAGTCATCCTTGCTTAGCAAATACAAAAACAAAAGGAAACAGAAAAAATAATAAAACAATATGGAGTCTTTTGGCCTCATAATAATATACACTTGTAAATTTGTAGTTCTAAAACAATGATGCACTAACTTCTCAACCAGAAAAATTTTAACTTCTCAGCCAGTTTTCTTTGGATATTTTCTGCCTTTCTATATTTAAAAATATATTCCATAGATAATTAATGGTTACTATGTTGTTAATCATTATACTTACACAAACACACACAAATTTTCTGGATTTCCCATAAAACATCAGTATCAAAGAAGATGGCTTACATTCATGTTAGTTATAATATTCCATGGAATATAACAAAGATTCAATAAAATAAATAGCCATCACATAAGATCCAAGGGTAAAATCTCCTTAAACATTGAGATTTGAATTTTGTCCCCTCAATGCTTTAAAGACTAATTTGTGTATAAAAAGGTTAATACAATATTATTGATTTAACATTTGTAGTTAAACAAATAGTGATCCACTACCGAAGTTATAACACATTATAGTTTTGTGAGCTTATCTTTGGCAATGATTCTTCTGTTCTTAAATTTTCTTTTTAAAGAACTGCCTATGTTCTTCTGATATTCTGCTTTTCTCAGCAGTAATGAGTGGGCAGCAGGCTATTGGGCTCCATTGTGATTGCTGTAGTGTCAATTGAGATTTGTAGCTCAGACCCTCCAGCAGTGAGTTGAACTTGAAATTGATTTACAACTTAAGCTATGAAAGTTACACTGGGCTAAAGCTTGGAAAAACAAACCAACAGTAACAGCAAAGCAATCTATAGATGAATAGAAGATTGATAAAAATGTATGGATCAAATAGAAATTAGAAAGTGATCCTGGGGGAGAAATAAAAAGATTAAGAGAAAAAAGAGTAACATTTTAATAGTTTATTTTCTTCATTTTTTATGATTGTTAATACTTTCCCTTGTTTCTTGACAAAATTTTTTTATTTGTGTTCAGTATACTTTTATATACTTCATTTTCTTATCCTAATCTGTGATTTCTTCAAAATAAATTTAATAACTCATATAAAATGTTTGTTGTTCTTATTTCCAAGCTGGTTAGTCTAAATGGCCTTTAATTACTTTTGACTGTAGTCAATATCCTTGACTGTGTGGAAATAAAAAAGTCACTGAGTACTTTCATTTGCCGAGAATTATTATAAACAAGGGAAATGCAAAGGCAATTAAGACATTTTCTACCTTTTCAGTTTAGATTTCCCGCATAGTAAAGTCTAAGACAAGGACTAGGATGCAGGTAAGCTGATCCTATTTATTATTTGTGAGCTGATTCCAGAAGTATAGTAGGTAGTACGGAGAGTGAGACAAGTACTGAAGTAAAGTGAAAAAATTCCACACGCAGAGGTTAACTGAAATCACTGAAATCCTCATCTTGTCCACATGGTTGTTGAGTGCTTCCTCATTAGTAGAGGCTCTCTGATAAGGTTTGATAGTGAGACAGAAGGACCTACAGACATTTTTCTCTCTTCCGTTGGTCCATTCTGTTGTCTCTAACCCAGCACGCATTTTTGTTTGATCTTTTAGTCATGTACCTTTTAGAATCCTGAGCAATCAGCCAAGTCATTCAATTGCCTTTGAATTTGCGTATTTCCTTGTCTCAGGCTAATTCTTCCTCCATGCTAAATAGAACTACCACATGGACAGTTTGTAGCTATTTCCCTTTGAATATTTTCCACACATAACTGTCCTTAAGGACACCACTGAGTGAGGATCTAGTGTGGCAATTTTCCTTTTAGCCCATAACTACATTTCTAGCCAACATATCTCTGAACGAGGCCTGAATTTTCCTCTCCTGCCAGGTTTCCTCTCCTGCCTGGTAAAATCTTCCACCAGGCAAAAGGCATTAAGCTGAGGGAGATGCATTACTGCAACTGAGGTAAGTAAAATTTATGTCTTGGTCCCGCACTGTGTTGTTTACTTGTGCTTTCTGGAACCAGTTGGGCTCAATAACAAATATACTCTTTCCACGGTATAATAGTGTTTTTCTATGCTCACCAAACATTATAAATTATTGGTTATGAAAATATCCAGTTTAAGAAGCTCACTTCAATTTTATTGTTAGTTCATACCCTATGGTGAGGTGTTCAGTTTCTAATGGGTTCTAGGAGCACACTCAGAGCTGCTATTTGAATAGTTAGTAGTTCTTAGATGCATAAGAGATGCTTTCTTTATAAAAAATAGGGAGTAGTGTTGTGACTTTCCTATTAGGGTTTGCCAGGGACTCCACAAACGTTTTAGCTATAAGAGATGCCTCTTCAGAATGGATCTTCAAGGCCATATAATCTAAGCAGAAGTAAGGAAGTTTTCCCAACAGCCTATAACTGCCTTAAACTCTCTTGTTCTGAAGCTCCCTAATTCTTGAGGCCTTCCAAGGGAGTTGGAGCAGTATTGTGAAGTGTTTTGTTCTGTCTCCAAAGTTCAAAGAGGCCCACTAGGCTTTGTGCCCTGTTATTTTACTAGGTACTTTAGGTTTTACAGGATACATCTTTACCTATTCTTGCAATGTATTTTCAAAAGATATTAGAACACCACATATATAGTATAAGAACCTTGAATTATTTCAAATCCATTTCTCCCTCCTGATCTTTATGCTATTATTGTCATGTATTTTACTTATAGGTATGATATAAGCCCTAATACTTATAAAGGCAGTTATCATTTAAAGATATTTAAGTATTTATTTATTTAATTTTTTATTTATTTTTTATATATCTATATACATTTTTAGGATACATTGATTACACAAATGATACACAGAGATTCCAGGAGTACCCATATGCCACCCCCCCACCCCTCCCACAACCCCCCACATGCACATCCCTAAGTGTGGCATAACGCCTCTGATAGTTACAC
>PVKH010037399.1:0-11465 GCA_004027955.1 Chaetophractus vellerosus | reverse complement strand
TTTTTTTTTAAGGAGGTACCAGGGATTGAACCCAGGACCTCATACATGGGAAGCAGGCATGCTCATCCACTGAGCTACATCCACTCCCTCTGCATTTTTGATTTCACAAGAAGCAAACACCCTAGGTGCCTTGGGCACCTCTCACGCCCTTCCCAGCAAACTTCATTCTTTCACTGCAGGAAGGCATTGCCATCCTTGCTCATAGATGAGTAGGAGGGCTGTAAGCTTTCCCTAACGTCGTGCTCCCCCATACGGAAGAGCATTCTCAAGGCTCCCCTATCACTCAGGTCCCAGTAAAGAAGGGAGGGCACTGCTTGAAACCCGGCCTGGGAAAGCCTGGCTGGGACTTGCTGCAAGCCTTGACTTGGCCTACTGGAGCTCCCCCCTCACCTCTGTGCCGAGCTGAGGATCAGAGCTGTGAGCAGAACCAACCGGAAACAAAAGACTGGGAACAAACCTCCCATCTAGCTGAGAGGCAGCCACACAAAGGTGCTGCTGCATAATTTATCACCGGAGGTTTACTGGGGCTGGGAAGCTCCTGGCTCCTGGCAGCCCCTTTTTGGGGGAGAGGGACCCTCCCCCGGTCTGGGTGTAGGGCCAGGCAGGTACAGAGCAAGGTATTGGGGGAGACACTTGATTAGCACTTGACAGTAAAGAAGCTGCAGGCTGTTCGTGCTTGCAGCGATCTCTCCCAGCTCAACAGCCCCACTTCCTGCCCAGCCTGTGGGGTGGAATTTGAGGGGAATTTCCCTTCTGATGGCCCCAGCTGGACTGCCACCACCTTGTGGGCATGGGTCAGAGGGCAAGAGAAAGTTCCTCTGTTGGATGGATGCGGCCTTATGGAAACTGAATGGAGATGCCAGGTTATAACATCTATAAGCCTAGCAAGTAAGAAAGGGGGACCCCCTTCTCTACCCACTCCCCCCCATCCCAGGCAGTTCAATAAAGAAGTTTCAAGGACTGGCTCAGAGAGGCAGTAAAAGTGGATGGCTCTAAAATGTATCTCTCCCAAATAAGAATTTCTGCTTTTCTGGAAATGATCCCCTCTGGTGACCATTTGCCACAAACTAGAACATGTGATTTTTTAAAAAAAAATGTATTTCTAGGGCAGTTAACATTTTTGAGTGCTTTGCTGCATCCTTGTCATGGTGATAAGTGCTTAGCATATGTTATGGTATTTACTCCTTACAGTAGCCTTATGATGCAGATACTGTTAAATTACTATTTTATAGATGGGAAACTAAGGCTCAGAGCGATTTACTGTCACACAGTAACTGAGTGTGGATTTGACCCTAGAGCCTAAGCTGTTAACCCACAATTCATAATACCTCTCAGAGCAAAATATTTTAAATACAGGTTGTCCCAGAAGATCTGGGTCGAGAGTACCTATATTTCATCTTGGATTGACTTCTTCTGTCTGTGTTCAGACATCTTCTCAGGGAATCCCAATGCACATGGAATTAATTTCCAGATTTTTGTTTGTTTGTTTGTTTGTTTGTTTTTTCTTTTTTTGATGGAGAGGTGCTTACAAAGGCCCCAAGAAGGGGAGATTTGCCTGTAGCTCCCGGAAGCCATCCACCTGTTCCTGTGTGGGCCTTGTGTTTTAAGATGTAGGGAGAAGGGGAGAGTGATAATTCATGTAGCCCCTCACAGAACACAGCCAGTTGGATTGTGAAATCCAACAGCCAGGGGCTACCTGAGTCAGGATTTACATCCAGGGAGTTTTGTTTCCATGTTCTTAAGCTCTGTTGGATTGTGAAATCTGTTGACTGAGCTCCTGGATAGGGTAAGGAGAATTTTGAGGACCTGTATGGAGGCATCCTGGTATCATGGCTGCATTATGGGCTGAGAGAAAGGACACATCCAGGTGAAGATGATGGTGTTAGTAATAATAATAATAATAATAATAATAGCTGCTTACTATGTACTTCATATATAGTATCTCATTTAAACCTCCCAGCAACTCTTTATGACAGGTGCAGTTATTATCCCCATTTTGCTAAAGTGGCAACTAATCCACTTCTGAATTGCTCTGTACTTTAGGTTCTGAATTTCCTCTTCTATACTTGCCTCCTAGGAATTTAGTTGATGATAAATTAGGTGAGGATAAAGGATGCCATCTGCCTCAGTCTCCTCCAGAGAAAGGCAGTAAAGCAGGCCTCTTGCCACAATACTTTTCACTCCTTGCCCCCCTCCCACCGTGGCTGCTTTGTTCCTGTGATTACTCAGATCCCTAACTTAATGGGGTGGGGGGAGTGGGGGTGACACTGCTGCTTGGCACGTAGTAGGGTTTTGTAGACAACCCCAAGCCCTGAAACCAGGCACTATGCTAAGTACTTTGTGTGAATCAAGTAATTTAATTCTCATAACATTCATATGAAGTAGTGCTCCTTATAATCCCAATTTTCCTGATGAGAAACCAAGGTATAAAGATATTATTCCCAGGGTCCAACAGCCACGAACTAGCTGAGTCAGGATTTGCACTGAGGAAGTTTTGCTTCCGTGTTCTTAACATTATACTTCTCTGTCTTATAACTTTGGAGGATGACCACTGATAATTTTACTCTTTGTGTTTTTTGTTTAGTTTTTTTTTAAATAAACTTTTTACTTTGAAATAATTTCCCTCTCACTGGATAGTTGTAAAAGTAATACAAAAGCCATACAGAGAACACCCACATACCCACCCACACCCAGATACCCAGATCTACCAACCTTTAATATTTTGCCACATTTGCTGTATCATTGTTTCTATCGATGGGTTCTTTTTTGTTTTTAAGAGTGGCAAGAGAAGGCTGGACTTGCTGGGGCCAGTAATGACATGTCTGATGGTGTCCCTTTTGAAAGAACCCACTAGGAAAAGACTTTATCAGTTAGATTTTTAAACTAACCAAGTAATGCTGGCCTCTAGGAATTGCAGGAATAAAACGGACCATGGGATAGAAGTAAGTAATGATGTCAGTATCTCAGTCTGATACTACAGCAAGTGAAAGGAACTTAGTAGGACTAGAAAGCCACCTTAAAAACAAGATTCCTTTTCTCTTGAGTACTGGTTAGGTAGGAAAAAACTACTTTTAAGTCTGATATTCTATGCATCTTTTTTCCTTTGATGACTCCAAAGCCTCTAGAGGGATGTATCATTCATTCATTCGTTTAACAAACTTGTGTTCATCACCTGCTACATGCCAAGTATTGAGCTATGCACAGTGAATACAAAGCTGGATAGCATATAGTTCCAGCCACCAAGAAGCTTATGGTCTAGTGGGTGAACACTAATCCCAGAGTAGAGTAAGTGCTACAATGCGGTGGGCACAAAGGGCCTCTGAGGACCCGAGAATGACCTTCCACCTTGCAAGGAAAGGCAGCATCTGCAAAGGATTCACTTTCCAGTTTCCATATGCTGCCTCCACTTACCCTTTTTTGTGTTGGTACTGATGCTTCCTAAGCAACCTCTGCCACCTCCTAACAGTGATTGTTTTCAGGCACCCAGATCTCTCCAGATTCTGGGTGTCTCTTGGATGAAGTTAGGTCCATTTTCCTGTGGCTCCTTGCTGCCACTCCTTCCAGTTATATCAGTGTGTCTTGCTACATGGGCACCCCCTTCACTGAGAGGCTGCCACGGAGCTGAAATCAGTAGATCTGTCCCTCCATTAGCCTGGATGTAGTTTAGGGTCATTTCAAATAACTTATCCTCATTAAATAAGGCTTATAGCCTCACCATTGCCACCTGTCGGTGGGAGGAGAGAGGAGGGCAACTTATAAGCAAAACAAGAAGGTTCTTCCCTTTCCCACGGTAATCCCTTCTACATTGGGGTTGCCGTCATGCCCCAGAACGCTCACTGGGCACTCCTTACCTTCTCAACCCGGGTTCAACTTGAAAAAGCTGCTCTGTAGCTGCGTGTCGTCACTCTCCACCCATATGCCTCTGAGTGACACGTGTAATCCACTGTCAGCCGAGCATTCTATGGGATGGTGGGGAGCAGTGCCTCCTTAACCTGTGTGCATCAGTGTCACTGGGAAGCCTATTGAAAATCCAGATTCTGAGGTCACATTGTGAGAATACTAACCTAAGGGTCAGGTTGGGGCTCCCCTCCTGGCATTCCATCTTACCCCAGGACCTTGGCCAGAGCAGGTAACCTTACCTGTTAAATAGGTACTACACTAACTACTCAGGGTTATTGTAATGATTAACTGAGCAGACCAATGTGTACACAAAAGTGCCATGTAAAACTATAAAGAGAATCAGTAAATGATAATTATTTGTTATCAGAAATCCTGTTCCTTCCTGGACCTATATAACACCTGAGGCACTGGTTCAAAAGAACTGGGGCTCCAGGCTTTCCTTGCTTCATTACTTTACCTTAGGGCAGGGGAAATTGGTTTTTAGCCTTAGCAGTAACTAGATTGAGACGCCCCTGTCTGAGGCACATAAACTCCCTGAGAATGCATACAGAAGAGGGAGGGGCCCAGACCACCCAGTGTTGTAAATTCCCTTTTTTTTTTTAGAAGGTACCGGGGATTGAACCCAGGGCTTGTACATGGGAAGCAGGTGCTAAACCACTGAGTTACATCTGCTCCCCATGGGAGTTGGTTTTTTCTTTTGTTTGGTTTTTGTTTTTAGGAGGTACCGGGAGTCAAACCCAGACCTTGTACATGGGAAGCAGGCACTCAACTTGAGCTACATCTGCTCCCTGTAAATTCCCTTTTTGACTTCGAGGTTTTAGAGCTCCTCCTAATACTGATACCATTAATTGGGAGGAGGTATAGTGAAGTGGTGAAGAGCAGAGACTCTGGGATTGACCTGCCTGGCTCCAACCCTTAGTTCCCATGTGACCTACCTACAGGCGTAACCTCCTCAATTATATGGTGCTGATAACAGTGTCACCTCCCACAGTGGCTGAGATGATTCAGTGATGTAGCATATGAAAAGCACATAGAAAAGTACTTGAAGGGCACCTGGTAAATATTCAGTAGATAATGGTTGTATTTTTATGAAGCTTTTGCTGTGTGCCAGTCCTGGGCCACGCATCTTACATAGATTATTTAATTTAACCTTTACGAAAACTCTTTTAGGTGATACGATTCCTCCCATTTTATAGATGAGGAAACTGAGGCTCAGAGGCATTAAGTTGCTGACAGATGGTTAGTGGCAGAACCAGGATTTGAATCCCTACCTCTCTGACTCCAGAATCTGTGCTTTCCTGTTTCACTGTCATATATCAAGTGGATGTTTCTGTTCTTTCCTTCAGAAGAAAGCAGTGAGGGATTGGTAAAGTGGCTGGGCTAGGGCTGTGAGATGTTAAATGGTGAGATTCAGGTTAACCCCTGAGGAAGGCCTGGTGAACACAAGAAGAGGGATTCTAGAAGCTGGGTGCCTTGGTGGTCAGAGATAGCGAAAGGCTGGGGAGACCCTGACCTAAGATTGAAAGCCTTAGGTCCAGAAGCTAGGAAAGCCCCTGAGTGGCTTTCAAGGCCAGAAGCAGAGCTGACGGTTCTAATGCCTAACTTCTAAAAAATGATGACTACATTTTGCCGCCCACAGTCATGTGTTTCCTTTCTTTATCCACCATTCTTTTAGTTGAAAAGGGTTAAAAGCTGCTCTTTATGATCATAGCCAGGACT
Source organism: Chaetophractus vellerosus (assembly GCA_004027955.1). Lineage (NCBI taxonomy): Eukaryota > Metazoa > Chordata > Mammalia > Cingulata > Chlamyphoridae > Chaetophractus > Chaetophractus vellerosus. The sequence goes on along the minus strand of PVKH010037399.1, from coordinate 5,846 downwards.
TGAGAGAAAGGGCAGAATTCCACCTCCAGGGGCCTAGAGGGGCAGCAGTTGTACAGAAGAGCGTGCCCCTGTATGAAAGCCCAAGTCAAGGGCCCGCCTGACTGGTGGGCTGTCTGACCTTCAGGAAGTTCGGACTCTCCAGCTGCCTGCAGCTATCTTGATGCCCCTCCAATGGAATGCTTTGTTCCTGAAGACTGCTTGGTGAAATCAGGATTTTCAGCTACCGCTCTGCCAAAGGCAGGGGTGGGGCCCTAAAAAACAAAACCAAACAAACCTGGGCTGAGGGCTTCTCTTTACCTTCAGTATTCCTTTGATTTGCTGGCAGCACTGGATACTGCTGTCCTGTTTGCTCTCCCAGTCCTGGTGCTTGGGTTCTTAAAATCAAGCCCTTTTGGAAAAAATGTAGCCCCTCACATCCCCACACTCTTATACCCTGCACGTCTACACCCCTGCACCCCCCACCCCCACAGTCCCCACACTCCTGTTCCCCAAACCCCACACCCCTGCACCCCCAGGCTCCATTTATTCAGCATCTTTTGTGTGCCAAGGCATGAAGTTCCTTTCTTCCACTTCAGTTTTCTTGTCCAATCCTTGTGGCCTTTTTACAAATGAGGAAACTGAGGTTTAGGGAATTAAGTGACTTATACAAGGTCAAGCTGGTCCTTAGAACCCAGGTCTGTCTGCTCTAAGACTCGTGCTTTTTTCTTCTGCTCCCCAACCCCTTTGATTCTCCCCTTCTTTTTCTCTGTCCTTGTCACCGCCCCCCTTTACATTGAATTCTTTGTTGGTGCAAGCCTACACTCTCCTGTGTGTGGCTAACAGTGTTTCTCAAGCTTGGCACTATTGCCATTTTGGTCCAGATAATTCTTTGTTGTAGGGCTCTCCAGTGCATTGTAGGATGCTTAGTAGTATGTCTCCACTGGATGCCAGTAGCACCCCCAGTTATGATAACCCAAAATATCTCCACGTGTTGTCAATGTAAGGTGGGGGTGAGGAGGCTGGAGGGGGTGTGTGTGCAAAATTATCCCCCATTAAGAACCAGTGATTGCACCTTCTCCTTCCTCCTCCCTATGCTTCCTCATGAAGAGGATCTGTGTGTTGGGGAGCCCCCTCCCCTCATCACGTGGAGTCCTCTGGAATACTTAGCTTCCCTGAAGTGGACCCTGTAGCTGTGATGAGCTGGGCTCATTACACAATTTCCTCATGCTCTCTTGCCCAGGGTCTGAGTGAGAAAAGCTCCCATCCCTTCTCAGTGCTCTCAGAATGGGCCTGAGGGGATGGGGCTGGGACAGTGGGGTCTTCAGGCTTCCCTGGGAAAGAATCCTCTGTCCTGCACTTGCAGAGCAACTTGGAGAGACAGAAGTCCTTGGGTTGGAATGAGCCTTTCTGTGAGGTATAGAGATGCTGCATCTCCCAAAGAGGCTCTCTGTGTCTTCCGCAGGAAATCCTGCATCCTTTCTGGGGCAGCTTATTCCCTTAGCATTTGGAGGGGGAGGTCAAGACCTCGGTTGAGAATCTGGTGAAAGCTGTGGTCCCTCGCACCTGAAATATACATAAAATACATTTTTGCCTGCAGTTTCAGGGGTTCACAGATCCCAAAGGCCATCCGTCCATCCATCTGCAAGTTAGGGACCCCTGCCTTATGTTCACACTCAGCGTGGGAGTTGAAGTGGAGAGGGCAGGGCCTGGGCCTCGATCACAGTTCTTGGAGGGGATGGAGCACACCCTTTGTTCCTGGCCCTCAGCCCTAATTAAGCCAGGCCAAGTAATTCTGTGAGGCAAGGGTGTACATCAAGGAGATGAACCAAAAGAGAGAAGCTGGGCCAGGTAAACAGTAAAGGAAGAGGGGTGGCAGTTTAGGAGCTGACTCCTCCCCAGTTCCAGCACAGCCTGAGGGCAGGGCCCAGCTCATGGGAGGAAGAGGAGAAAAAAGGGTGGGAGATGAGCACTGAGCCGTGGCCCCCCTCTTCCCCTGCTGCAAGCAGCCCAGTGGGTTAAATGCATGGAGGGGGTAGGGTGACCGTCGCAGAACTTTTTGTTCCAGCTGAGGCTGGATCAGGGGCACTGAACCATTCACACGCCATCCCAGGGCATCCTGCTGGGCACGCTGGCAAGAGGGCACAGCAGCCAGTCATGGGACTTGGCCAGGCAGATAGCTCAAGGCTCAATGGGGAAGCCCAGCTGCAGGCTGCTGAAGCTGGCGGAAGGGCTGCTTCTGTCCCCCTTCCTCTAGGCAGTGGCCTTGACTGGTCCCAGCTACTTTCCCACCCCACTGACCCCCACTCCTCCTGGACACCCTCCTCAAGAGTAAGTCCTGCCTGAAGACTCACGGCATCCAGGGCTGCTTCCTCCTTCCCCGCCCCTCCCACCTCGTGTAGACTGCTTGTTCCTAAAGGGATTCCAGGATTTTAACTCCATGAATATTTCTTGCCCTTCCTGGCCAAGGTCCAAGGGTCTGGTCCTGGATGGAGGCAATATCATTCATAAGGCAACTCATTTGGGAGGGAAGGGAATGGAGGCCTCCCAGCCTCACGCTTTTTATCCCCTTCTCCCTTTCCCTGAGAGTACCAATCTTCCAGGTGGCATCATTTGTCTCTGGGCCTTTGGGGTGCTTTCCTAGAGGAGCATCTGGACAGTTTGTGAGCCTAAAGTCAGAGGGCACCTTCTTGGCCGTGTATGCCCAGGAGGAAGGCATGATGAGGTCGTCTGTATCTCTCTTTCCATGTTTCCATGGCTTGCTGGATGACAGGGCCTCTCATCCCTGCCCTGGGAATGGGCTTCAGCTTACCAGGGAGTTGAGCCCTCACTGGTTCCTCTTCTGCCCAGGCCTGGCCAGCAGCCCCGAGTGTGCTTGTGGTCGGAGCCACTTCACGTGTGCGGTGAGTGCCCTCGGCGAGTGTACTTGCATCCCCGCCCAGTGGCAGTGCGATGGGGACAACGACTGTGGAGACCACAGCGATGAGGACGGATGTAGTAAGAACCTCCCCACGGCGGGTGGAAGGGGATGGAAGAGGGGGCCTGGTGGGGGGGAGGCCCAGCCTGATGGAGGGTTCTGTGTATCAACTGCATCAGACTCAGGCCCTGGCAAGGGGGTGGTTTCTTCACAATATATATGACCCCAACTCCCCGCCACCCCTGCCCCATATTTCTCTTGGTTGGTCCATGCATATATGTCCAATAGAACAAACCTAGAAGGAAGTATAGGGAAAAACACTCTTGGAACAACAGGTAGTGTCTTTAAATAGATCATCCCTCTGTATGTTTGTGCACAAGCATTTGTATACATTTACTGTATATTTGTGCACTTTAAATTTACAGACTATATATGGATGCAGATTATGTCTGTTTCTTGGTATTCTGTGCAGTCATACCTTTTTTAGCAACATAAACTCTGTAAGAAGCCTTACATTTTCTTTCAGTCTCCTCTTGCCCCTCACAATGGTGGCATGTGCACCTTTGGCTGGGGCACCCTGTCTTAGATATATGGAAATAGCACGGCTGAGCCAGCCGGCTAGGTTGAGGGAGGCAGTCTCTGACCTGTAGCATCTGCATCCAAGGGTGGCTAATTAACTAATGAGAATGAAACTACAACCTGAACCTTATTAATCCTAACCAGCTCACTAATTGTGCTGATGATAAATGCCTCCCTTTCATGTAGTGCTTTCATAAGCATTATCTCAAAAGACCTCTGAGAGCCGAGTATAATTATATAGTCAAACTATAGCTCAGAGAGGGTAACCGACTTGCTCAGTATCATAAGTGATGAATTCTAGAAGTGGAATTGAGCCTAGATGTGTCACTCTTCATTTAGCAAAGGCAAAGAGAAAGAAACACTTCTATCTCTCCCCCCCACCCCCACTTGCTCATATTTTCATACTGCTTTCTCAGGCTTCCTCTTCCTTATCAACCCATCACCATGTTCCCTTCTAATACAGTCTCTCCGTTGAAGCTTCTGCTCAGCTGCTCCATCAGCTCTGGGCTGGAGTAGGGGTTTGTAAGGAGGGGCTAGAAGGAAGACAGGAAGATTTGGGACAGGGGATGTTGAGAAAAGGCTTCAGGCCCAGTGTATCCTGCGCCAGATTGGTGAGCTCTTCCCTTCTTTTCCCGGGACTCAGTGCTGCCCACCTGCTCCCCTCTCGACTTCCACTGTGACAATGGCAAGTGCATCCGCCGCTCCTGGGTGTGCGACGGGGACAACGACTGTGAGGACGACTCAGATGAGCAGGACTGTCGTGAGTGCTGGCAGGGGCCAGGCAGACTCCATCAGGCTCTGTTGGGGAAGGATTCTAAATCAGGAAAGGATTCCTGCTCTGTGTCTGTCCCTTTGCATTCTCTCTTGGTCAGAGGCAGGGGCAGCACTGGAGCTCCTTGACCGCCTGGCAGCCTTTACATTGGGCTTCCAGGCACTGGGCCCCTCTACCAGCAGCAGCCTGACCTCTCTGTGCCCACAGCCCCCCGGGAGTGCGAGGAGGACGAGTTCCCTTGCCAGAATGGCTATTGCATCCGCAGCCTGTGGCATTGTGACGGTGACAATGACTGCGGTGACAACAGCGATGAGCAGTGTGGTGAGTGGTGTCCCAGGGAGGCAGTCAGGGTAGCCCGTGAGTGGCCTAGCCGTGGGAGGAGAGAGCAGCAGTGGCCCTCGTGCTTCCTGAACCTCCAGCTGCCCCAGGTGTCTGGAGCAGCCGGGGAAGGCAGGAGGGACAGAGTAGTTCAGACCCCCAGGGCCCACGGACCAGTAGGCCGAGGTCTCCCAGGCTCTCCAGGGCCTCTGGTTTCCCCGGATCTGTGGTGTCTTTCAGGGGCTGGGTCAGACCCCCAGGGGCGGTGAGCTTGGGGGTCAGGGTGGATGGTGGCCAGGTTCCCTATAAGTCTCCCCCAGGATTGCTGTCCCATTGCATCCCCCCCAGACATGCGCAAGTGCTCCGACAAGGAATTCCGCTGCAGTGATGGAAGCTGCATTGCTGAGCATTGGTACTGCGACGGGGACACCGACTGCAAAGATGGCTCTGATGAGGAGAGCTGTCGTGAGTGGCCCTGACCTTGGGCTGCTGGGCTGGGAGAGGGCAAAGGTCCCCATCCAACGGGCCAGGCCAAGGAATGCATGTACAGTGGGCAAGGAGGGGGGGTTCTTTTAAAAAATATTTTTTTTTTGGGTAGAGAATGAGGACATCAATCCCACTATAGGGATGGGTTCTTAAGAAGCAGCTCCTAGGCTGGGCTACAGTGGGACCAGGCTCCCCTGAGACCAGGGATCCCCAGGCCATCCCAAATAAAACCTGGTTACATTCCCTGGAGGAAGTCACCGTGCCTGAGCATCTTGCCCCTTTGAGGAGTTAGGGCCCCTCTTCTCCATCCAGGTCTGAGTGCATACCCCTCCCCACACCTGCCTTCCTTCAGCCTCGGCAGTGCCGGCACCCCCCTGCAGCCTGGAGGAGTTCCAGTGTGCCTATGGCCGCTGCATCCTCGATATCTACCATTGTGATGGCGACGATGACTGCGGAGACTGGTCGGACGAGTCTGACTGCTGTGAGTGCCCTGGCCAGCCCCGGAGGAGGGGAGGCCAGGCTGGGAGGCACTCCTCGGTGGAAAGCACAGGTGCCATCTGGGGCGAGAGCTCAGGAAAGGAGTTTCTGGATTCCCAGTGACTTGCCACTGGTCTTTCTTGGGCAGAGACGGAGCCCGGGTGCTGGGGCCGCAGTTTCCTCATCTGCCCTGGGACTCGGTGTGCACAGACTGGCTAGAGACAAGTCTGTTGTATTTCCCCAGCCTCCCACCAGCCCTGCCGCGCTGGAGAGTTCATGTGTGACAGTGGCCTGTGCATCAATGCAGGCTGGCGCTGCGAT
>PVKH010037398.1:0-11470 GCA_004027955.1 Chaetophractus vellerosus | reverse complement strand
GGGCAGTGTCTGGCAAAGGAGGATCATCCATTGATGGGCCCCTGTTATTGATGACTAGCGTTATGAGTCATTGCTTTTGAAATTGAAATAGTCTACTGTTAAGGGGTGCCTAAGATTTGCCTCTGGAGAACCTTCTTGTTGCTCAAATGTGGCCTCTCTCTAAGCTAAACTCAGAATATGAATACATTACCTTCCTCCCAGCATGGGACATGACTCCTGGGGATGAGCCTCCTTGGCAATGAGGGATTACTAACAAACAGAGTGCCTCCAGAAGGTTTTGGAGGTATCTAGGTCCTATACCAGGGCAGATAATCCCAGAGTTACTAGTGGGCCCTAATTTGGAATCCTTGCTCCTGAGGGTGACTGAGTCTGACCAAAATATGTCTTCACTGCACATGGTCCAAATGTCTCTTCTATTCAAACCTATATTTGATTGCAGAGTTTTATGTGTACTTCCATAGACCAGAGACTATGGGCTACCATGTCCAACTGAGTCCAGAATCTCTGTGGACCTGCAACTCCTACACTACAACTCAATGGACTCAACCAGGACACCTAGTTGGGAGTTGACGATGGACGACGGGTATGCAGGGGAATCCAGAGAGCCTGCAGCTGCAGGCAGGATAATCCCTTCCATCGTATCCATGGGATATAAGCCCTCTCTCACTTTGTGGTAGAGGGGACATCACCATCCCAGACTCCTTGGGATTGTGGGAAGAACTATGGACTAGAATGGACTTGTTGGTGTCCTGCTATAGACTTGTGATATACACAATGGAAGAAATTGCAAAATTATGTCGAGCCAGGGTCACTGGACAGTTTGGGAGCAGGTTGAGGGAAGAGCAATTGTAATGCGGGTTTTTTTGGGGGACCTGGGAATTGTCATGAGTGATGCTGCAATGGAGGATGTAGGCCTTTTTGTATCATCGTGTATCATTCGGAACTGTATGGAAGAGAGGTTCGTCTACAGGCTGAAGTGTGACCTATGCTTGATGGCAAAGCCACAAAATGTGTATCACTGGTGTTATTCCACATTGAGGGATGTGTATGTGGGGGTTGTGGGAGGGGTGGGTGCGTGGCATATGGGTACTCCTGGAATCTCTGTGTAACACTTATGCAATCAATATATCCTAAAAATATATATAGATATTTAAAAAATGAATAAAAAATTAAAGAAAAAATTACCCAATTCTAAAACTATGTTTCAAAAGCTAGAAACAGTTAGATGAGTAAACAAAGTTTGATGCATAGATATTGTGAATTAGCACTTGGCAATAAAAAAGGATGAACTATTTATACCTGTAACAATAAAAAAAACAGCATGGTATTGGCATAAGGATAGACACATTGATAAATTGATTAGAATTGTGAGTTCAGAAATAGACCTACACATCTCCACTGAACTCCTTGTCGACAGGGTTACTAAGACAACTTTACTGGGACAAAACAGTCTCTTCAACAAATTTTGCTAGAAGAACTGGACATCCATATGCAAAAGTGTGAAAGAGAACTCCTATCTCTCTTCCTATACAAGAATCAACTCAAAATGAATCAAAGACATAAATATAAAAGCCAGGAACATAAAAAAATCAGAAGACTTCCTGAAGATGTAGGAATGCATCTTCAACATTTTGTGGTTGGTGGTGGATGGGATTAATAAAAATAGTCTGATATTGACTGAAGTGAAGAATGCACAAATCTTTGATTATACCAAAGATCTCTGAGTGTACACTATAGATGGATTGTTTGGTTTATGAATATGTTTCAATAAAATTGATTAAAAAATAACATATATATGAAATAACCAATGTTGGGGCAAACCTTCCAAATAGTGAATTGTGTGATTCTTGTATTTGCAGCAACAGAATTCACATGCTGAGTGAATGTGTGTAGAATGAAGTTGTTACAGAAATTCATGTTGATAAGGACTACATTAAGTCATATCTAGAAGTAAATAAAATCTTTGGAAAACTGTAAGAGTTTAATCTGTCTTCTATAAGCAAACTAAAACCTAATTTAGGGATTTATTAATAACCTAAATTTCTTAAAATGATCCTTAAAATTATCAGACTCTAAGTGACATAAGGAAAGAAGGAATTGGGCTGAAGTTAATAGAAATCTAATGCTCTTTTACTCTGAATTAACAGAAAATATAAATACCAAAATCCCCTCAAACTTGCTACCACATGCATTCCCCTTCAAAAAATCTTCTCTAGAGGACCCAGATATTTCCTTATAAGTTGTTTCTGAATTCATCTTATCAAATCCTGAGTGATATCTCTTCAAATGTTAAACTTTAGACTCTTTCCATGGATGAAATCTTAAAACAATACATAATTCAGCTTTCTAATCTAACATGTAGAGTGGTCATTTATAATGTTCTTCTAAAAAGACCTTTAAACTTACCAAATTTTGGTTTTCTATAAAAATGCAAGAAATGGAACAGATCTGATTATTTCTATTCATGTTTATTTTATGAATTCATTCATGCTTTTTGCTCTTTAATTTACTCATTTATTAAATATTTTAACTGCATAACATATGCTACCCTTCTGAATGGTGATAGTTCAAAAGTGAATAAGACAGTTTCTTGACTCTCAACAACTTTAAAGATCAGTGTGGAAGACTGGCATAAAACATGTGGAAAGTCATCTATGTGAAAAATGATAAAAATGTATGTTTATGTATATATAATAATATAGGGACCTAAAGTAAGTGAAAAATAATGAACTTGTAACCAGAAGAAATATAAACATTGGTTTAAATCAGTATTAAATGTTGAAGATGCAATTGTATTCTTCCTGTATAGATAATGAGCTGTAGAATAATATAGCAAGAAGAATAAAAAATAAGCAAAAACAAGGAGAAAATTGTACATAGTCCATCACAAGTAATTCTTGGTGGATTAATAACATAATGCATGATTGGCTATGGTTGGAAATAAAGTTCAGAAGAGGTCAAATGAAAGAGCCTTAGATGCATGTTAGTCATGGCTATAACTAATGCATAAGAAGGTTTGATGTAAATTAGAAAAAAATGTTTTCCTTTGTGTGTGAAAAGCTTGAAAAGAAACTCAATTGAGCAAATGATTTCATAAAAGCCTCTCCAGTGCCCTAGTTTAGAGGCAACCATTGCCCTGTGAGGTGGGGGTGCATTTAAACCTCTGTCAAATCTCTCTACAATGGTCTATGTACCAGGCACACATGCTCAACTGTAAGTGGTAGACCTAAGAATAGATTGTAGGATTTCACATACATGGATTTCTGTTTGTCAAACAATCCTGCACTTTCATTAGTGTCACTGAAAACGAGCAGGGACTGAGTTCCATTCTTTCCACTATTGGAGGATACCTAGCTGCAGCTCTGAGATACTGCATGATTACAAATAATTCACAAACAAACATATACAACTGCATGCATACATACATACATGAATATGCATATTTTCTCTGTGACTCAGTATACAGACTTTTAAAAAAAGATTTATTTTTATTTATTTATATATCCCCCCCTTGCTGCTTGTGCTTGCTGTGTTCATTTGCTTTGTGCTTTTCTGTGTCTGCTTGTCTCCCCCTGCCGGGTCATCCCGCTGAGTCAGCTCACCGCACGGCAGCTTGCCTTCACCAGGAGGCCCCAGGAACCAAACCCAGGTCCTCCTATGTGGTAAACTGGAGCCCAACCAATTGAGCCACAGTCGGTTCCCTCAGTATACAGATTTTAAAACATGCTATTCATATTCTCTTTGCCCTTTGCTTTTTAAAAGTCTCTTAATATTTACTAGAGTCTCTGTGGATCAGAGTCATTAAAGGCTATACAAGCAAAACTTCCAGAAAGAAGAAAAGTGACTTTTTTCTGAGACCAAAAATAGTTTACCCTGAGAGGTCCCCACCTGATTTTAAAGCCTTGTTCTTCTCAGTGAGACCTTCCTCCAGGTGTTGCTGTGGAACTGTCTTGGGGTGATTTGGCAATAGCCCAACCTTAGAAGTGATTTGGTCTGAACAGTTCCTATGGAAACCCCATTCTCTTGACTCAGAAGACAAATACCAGAAGAAATAGAATGGAACAAAATCTATCCTCCTCTTGATTTTTCCTGATGAAGAAAACTCTACTGTGCTTGGGAGATATCTTGTAATGCATGGTGAGAAATTGTTAAGGAAAAAGCTGAATGTACTGGAAAATGAGAATGGAAACATACTGAGGCTATTTCTTAAGTTATAAATAACCTTTTGTCCTAAAATGAAAATGGCATCAATTCACAGTAGATGTCTGAGAATTCTTTGAAGGTTAGGTTAGATGTCAGGGGAAACTGTACAGTCCTGTAAGTTCTGACAAATTCATTTGAACATTACTTTAAATTTGTAGGCAGTTCCATAGCTAAGCAGTTGTTTTGTACTTTTCAGTTCAGTATATCAACAAATATCTGTAATTCTAAAGTTCATTTTATATTTTTTTAAAACTGAAACACATGTTGAATCATTTTTCTTCTGGACTGCACAATTTAGGAGGAAAGTACTATGAGGAATTTAATGCTATATACAAACAACAATAAACCTTTCTTCATCCTCCACCTCATTCTTACTGTTCTCCTCTCCCCAGCTGGTCCCAGGGGCCACTGTGTGCCAGATGAGGACACCTGGTGTCGGAACCCTGGGATGCACTTGTGCCCTCATAGAGCTCCTCCCTGCAAGGCACCGCCTGCCTTAGAGCATCTGCTGGAGCCGTTGATGCTACAGAGGTGTGCGGAGTCTCCAGAAGCCTCAATCCTTTGATGAGCCAGGGGTGTGACAACAGCCAGGGAGCCTGTGACTCACCTCTCTGAATGGGGAAGAAGAGGAAATGGAACTGGAACTCAGAGCTGGGAGAAGGACGTGCTAAAGTGTTAAAGAATTGCCTGAGCTTGGCAGCACCCTTCCAAGCTTCCTATATATCATGGAGACCTTTCCTCACTCTCCCAGTGCATCATCTCTGAAGACACTTGGGTCTGGGGAGGAAACTGGTAGCACATGCAGATTTCAGTTTTATTCACAGTAACACAAACACAGATGGGTACACATTAAAGAAGAGACAATAAAAGCATTTAAATAAAAAGAAAATTCTAATAAAGGTATTAAATTAGTGATTTAAAAACACACAATCTCAGTTTGGCTTTTTCACTTTCTAAATTAACACATTGATTGGTTTTTCTACTACTCACATTTCATCAATTTCTTTAAGACCCACTCAAAGGCCTCACAACTGCAATTTATTCCATGTGCCCTCCTATAGTAGCCAGAGTTCTCAAGGGAAAGAGAATCAACAGGAGATATCTGCAAATATTATGAGAGTCTTATAAATTGTCTCACACGACTATGCGGTTACACAATTTCAACTTCTAGGGCAGGCAGCAAGTCTTGCATGAAGTCTTCAGGAGAAGCTGACTGGCTGAAGTACAGATGGAAATTCTCATTTCTGACTGCTGAAATCCTCACTTCTCCTTTAAAGCCTTCAATCAATTGGATGACACTCCTTTCATTGTTGAAGGAAATCTCCTCAGTTGATTGTAGATGTAATTAGCTACAGATTCAATCAAATTACTGATGATTTAAATCCACAGTATGTTCTCACAGTAACAATCAGATCAGCACTTGCTTGACCAAATAACTGACACCATTACCCGGTCAAGTTGACACATGAGCCTAACCATCAAACCTCCTTTCATAAATCAAACTCTGTCCCTTTCTGCCCCTTTCCCTCTCTTTCTTTCCATAGTCCTCTCATCCACTGCCTTGAGTAACATTTAAGAAGGACCTGGGGTCATTCAATACTATACAAAAATACCATTTTTATACATCCTAAATAGTAGGGACATTGATTTTCATTTATTCTTATGGAATTTATAAAACTATTAACCCATTTATATTTTTCAATCAAGTAGCTTAATTTCCCTAGATATGGAAGAATAAACTTACCTAACTCCTTTTAAATTTGAGGATTATGCCTTGATGAGTGAAGCATCTTACTTTTTTTTTCCTTGCTTCCTTTGGTCTCTCAAGGAAAGAGCTTCTCCACTCAACATAGATAAAGAAATTTGAACCAAGGTGAGAGAGATTATTCTTACCTGGATACCTGCCACCAGAATCATTGGGAGCCTCCCCTTCTACATTTTTTATTGGCTTATTTGATGACATCCTCATCATTACCCTGATTCTTATGGATTATAGGCTCCACTCACCCATGTATTTCTTCTTTAGCAATCTTTCTTTCAATGAAATATTAACTATCACATGTGTTGTTCCAAGATGATAATAGGTTTCCTGTTAAGAAGAAGAACATCTAGTTAGTGAATGCTTTGCACAGTTCTACTTCTATTTCCCCTCTGGATGCATTTTTGCAGTCATGATCACTATGTTGCATTTTGTAGTTCCCTTCAGTACCCTATGATTATTACTAGTTACTTCTGTGTTCATCTTTTATTACTGTCCTGAGAAGGCAGCTTTCTCCTCATCTTCCCATCCACCATCCTTAAGGCAGGACTGCAATATTGTGGCCCCAATGAGATTGATCACCTTTTCTGTAACAATGCCCTCCTCCTCCACTTGGCCTGGGCTGACTCACCTGTCATTTAGTTATGGGATTTCCTTGGCTCCCTTGTGCTGCTCATTAGCACCTTTCACTCACAGTGGTCTCTTATATAATTTCCACAATTCTGAAGATACCTCAGGCCAAGGTCAATGCAAAGCCTTTGCCACCTGTGCCTCTCATTTCACTGTGGTCCCCATGGACTATGGAAGCTCCATCTGTGTGTGTCCACTCCTGACAGAAGCGCAACCTACACCTAAATATGATACTTTTTATCCTCTATGGTGTCAGCATAACTCTCTTGAATCCCTTCTTTTTAGCCTATAGAATAAAATTGTGAAATATGCCCTGAAGGACACCTTAGCTAAGGGCTGGGGCTTCCTTAAAAGGATGAAGTTCAAAGAGGGAATCTTTGAGAATCATTCCAGATCTGGGAATTTTTAACCTTTTAGAGAATGAGTCCAAAAATTGATATAATAAACCTTCATATTATGTCAAATCATAATAATATAGTCAAACTGAATTAAAATACATCTTATTTTAAAAATTCATAAATAAACCATAAAAGTATAATTTGGTGGTTGTAGTAGTTTGTGGTATTTATGGGCCACAGAATATCATGTCCTTAGGACTAATCCATTCCTGTGTGTGTGAACCTATTGTAGGTAGGAACTTTTGATTAGGTATCTCCAGTTAAGGGCCTTTTGATTAACTTACTTCAGTGAGACCTGGCCCAGGCTGGATTTTAATCCTCTTATTAGAGTACTTTATGAATGGAATGAATATGGAGAGAAACACAAAGAACAACCTCCAGAACCAGAGAGAGAAGCCCCAGAAGTCAGAAGTTGTAGTTAATTGAACACAGAAGCAAAAAGAAAGCCATGAAGCAGGAAGCTGAAGGCAAAGAATACCAGAGAAGGAGGGAGCATGCCAGCAGATGCTGCCATATGCTTTTCCATGTGCTTTGCCATGTCAACAGAAGCAGGTCTTCAGAGAGAAAAGCATTGCCTAATGAAACCTTGATTTGGACATTTTCACAGCCTCAGAACTGTAAGCTTGTAAGCTAAATAAATCTCCATTTTAAAAGCCAGCCCATTTCTGCTATGTTGCTTTCAGCAGCTTTTAGAAAACTAAAGCAGTGATTTTTGCTAGTGACACTTGTGGCTGTAGATATTGTAGTTAATTGATGTGGTGGTGGTGCTGTTGGTTCAGTGATCATAGTGATAAAGGGGAGGAGTGGAGACTTGTATGTGTGCATATTAGTGGTTGAATATATGCAGACAAATTTAGAAAGAAGAAACAGTTCTGATCTGTGTTCCTCGGCAAAGGAAAAAGACAAATGTATATACACACACAAATGCTCACAAACACACACACTCACATAAATACATGATGGAATGTAAATTCTGATGTATTTAAACTTAACTGCAACCTAACATCAACTAATATTAAGATCACTGCCTTATTATTATTAATTTTAGTTATATTTATGAATCACAATTTTCCATAGATTTTTCCCTTTAAAATTTTCATTTCCTTTTTATGTAAATTCAATCATCTATTACTTGAATTCCTTATTCTCTTCCAGATAGTAAGAAAGACTTCCTTCCCAAATGAACTTGATACATATCAATACTATAAATTTCCTCATTTTAATGATGTAAGGCATAACCAAGTCAAATAACCTTCCTTCTTTAACCCTTATATCATCATCCTCATCAGTGAGCAAAACAGACATATGGAGGAACAACTCAGTTGTCCATTCTGTCCTTTGTCACATAAAATTAAATCTACCACTACTTTATATAGTGGTATTATCACATAAAAAGTCATACATTTAATATAATCTTTTCCCAATTGATAATGTAAGCATGAATATTGCCAAATTTGGGGTCCTTTTAAGATTAAAATGGGTTTCTGCATGTTTGTTTGTTGGTAAAAAGTTTCAAAGCAGAACTTTCCCATGGCATAATGGATCTTGTAGTCAACTTACAGGTGAGAAAATGCAAAGCATTCCACATGGCATTATGCTCTAAACAAGGACCACTGGATGATGTCCTTTCTTCCTGGGGAAGCAGGATGCATCATTATGATCCTGACATTCTCAGAACAAAGGATTGATGTAAAAACTTTGAAAACACACATTGTATGATACAGGGGAAAGTATTTACCTCTCATTTAATTGACAGGGAAAGTGAAAGCACTAAAGGGTGTTAATTCTTCCATGGTGTACTCATACACTACAATATAGGACAAATAAGGTCAATCACAGAAGAGAAATTGGCATAGCCATTTGGTGATCATTTTCCTTCAGGAAAAGTATTTTCTCTATTAATCTGTCTTCCCCAGATTTATTCATTTCTAAGTATCTCTCTCTTGTCATTTCAGTCCATTTTTGAAAAATTAATTTGCAACGAAACCTCTAGAGAAGACATTGTACCTTACAAAGTGTGCTTCCTGTTGGGTTGTCAGCTAAACTAATGTCTTGGCACCTCGGGACCTATTTCCTAATCATACAGCTCACTGAAGCGTTATCTGGAAATAAGTCAAGTTTACTTTCTTATTGTATGACTGAGGTGGGATTGGGGATTCAGAATGCTAAAGAGCAATATCAGAGGAACTGTTGATATTTTTTTCCTTTGTACATGGGCCCTGCACTTAGGTTTCCTATCACTATGCCCAGGGTTGTACATAACCCCTTAATCTCAGCTTCTTTAGCTGCATCCTGGTCTCTGCCTGGCCTATAAGTCTTGGTAACAAATGGTTGACAAGTGAAACAAGGAGGAGACTATTATACTCTGCTGGTACATGTCACCATGAATGGCAACTAACCATGAGTAAAAGGCCTTTCCTTAACCACACCATATGCCAGTTCTCCTTCTGTTCCCTTTCTTTTAGGAATGTTTGGTTGAATAATTGTTCTCCCAACCCATTTCCTCCCCACTGAAGTGCACAAGATTTATTCAAAACACTGTGATGTACTAAAATTTTCCTAAAAGTTCCATAATCACTGAACAACAGGAAACAACTTAGTGAACTTCTGAACATTTGCATAATGAACATGGCCAGATGCCCAATCTGAAAATGCTCACTGTCTTAAAGCATAAAATAATATTGCTAGAGGCAATAGTTTCAGTCATATCACTTACAGTGTACTGATTTTTTTCTTTATTAGAGAAGTTGTGGGTTTACAGAACAATCGTGCATAAAATACAGGATTCCTATATATCACCTTGCCAACAACATCTTGCAATGGTATGGAAAATGTGATACATTTGATGATACTAAATTTTTATAATTGCACTGTTAATTAAAATCCATGGTTTATTTTAGAGTTTACTGTTTTTGTAGTACAGTTCCATGGATTTTCCAATACTTTGTATTCTGTTACCATATATACAATCTAACATTTCCCTTTTTGATCATATTGAGATATATATTTCAGTGCTGTTCATTTCATGGACAATGTTGTGCTACCATTGTTGCAGAAATCCGATCCTGAAGAACTTAAGCAGCATCCAGAGGAGCGGAGGAATGCAACTTTATTATACACTGGCCCAGAGAGAAAACCAGTTTTCAGTTTCTGGGGTTTTTTTTTTTTTTTTTTATAACTGGTTGCATTGTCCAGCAGGCCTTTTTGTTGGGATGGGCCCATTTGATTTTGGAGTGATGAACCCAAGTAGTGATACTGTTTGTCCCAGTTGGATGGTGCCATCCTCCATCATTTGGGCTGGACCATGGGTTTTTCAGAGGGCATCTGGATGGTGGGTTGCACTGAGCAGAGTTTCTGGGCTACGGGGGTCCCATCAGGGTTTTAACCTCTATTGTTGTTATTTTTCCATTTAAAAAATTTATTGAAGTATGTCATGCATACATGAATGTACATAAATAGAAAGTGTATAGTAAAAGCTTTGAACCTTTGAAACAAACATGCATAACATACAGGATCCCCATACATCACCCCACCACCAACACCTTGCATTGTTGTGGAACATTTGTTACAGATGATGAAAGAGCGTTGTCAAAAACACCTATATTGTTTCATTCATGATTTTTCTTTCCTTCATTGATTCAGTAAATCAATTTAAGGAGGTTATTATTTCTTCATTAAGTTAAGAAGATTTAGCTTCAAAAAACCTTTTTTATTCTTTTCATTATCTTGACCTTCTGATTTAAAATCCTGTTTTAAGGATAGGCCTGTAGAAACTTACGTTTTTAATAAGAAAAACAATTGTTAATCTTTATTTTGTGGCAGGTTTTGTTCTATATTCATTAAATATATTTACTCATTTAATCATCACAATAATCTTAAAACAAAGTGTTTTGATTATCCTTACTTTACAGGTGAGGAAACTGAGGCACAGAGAGTCAAATAATACAAAGTTTCACAGCTGGAAAGTGATAGAAGTGATAACTGGTCCTATTCTGTCTGGCTCCAAAGTCTGAGCTATACTCCTTTAGTATGGACTATATAGGTTTAAGACCAGATCCAGAGATGATGGTTTGAGCTTTTTTTAACAACAACATAATGATATATAGTACTTTAGTGGGAAAAATGGGTTAAAACAGAAATACAATTATTCTTTTAAGAACAGTATACTATCTTTTATATTTTAAGTTTTATTATTAATTTTTTACAGTTTGCTTGTTATTATTAAGAGAGATTTTAAAAATCCCAGAGTAGAACAATTCACTAGCACCATTATTAAACAGGTTACACATTTATCCTTTGCCAGAGAGCAGGAGTACACTTTAAATCAACTTTAAAAATAGGTTTTTAAGTATTCATAGGAGTAGCAACATCCATTTGTTATCAATTCCAGAGCTTCACACTCTTTTTATTTTTTTTATTTTTATTTTTTTAAAGATTTATTTATTTTATTACATATCTCCCCTTCCCCCCACTGCGGTGA
>PVKH010037397.1:0-11446 GCA_004027955.1 Chaetophractus vellerosus | reverse complement strand
GGGGGGAAGGGGAGATATGTAATAAAATAAATAAATCTTTAAAAAAAAAAAGAAATTAGCAAATAATTGTTGAACATGTGAAAAATAACTAAATAGCTGATTCACTAACTGATTCAATAAATAATAAAGATTTAAAATTTAAAATGAAGTGTGAAATAAGAAGCAGAGAATACAACTTTTCTTTTTTCTCAAATTGACATGGGTTTCTATAATAGTCAATGTCCAAATAAATTAAAATAAAATATGATTTTCCAATTTGCAAAACCACAAGTGATTAAACTAGAAGTTCTCTATTAGGGATCCTTAGGAATAAAAATTGGTGATGACCTCTTTCTGTCCTTGGAACAGTACCCAGCACATTTTAGGTACTCAACAAATATTTGTTGAATTAGAATTTTAATGCATGAAAAGTATCATTGAGCCAGAAAGAATCCCCATTACTGTGGCCTTATCATGATCTTACCAATGGAATCCTTCACCAGAGTAAATAATTACCAAGTCAGATTTAGTAGGCCACTTCTAAATTATATTTAACATTGATTTGTTACTAAGAATATACGAGGTTTTAGAATTAAAACAGGGTGTGGATCTTTTCATTGTCTGGTGATCTTAAGTCCCTTGGATGCTAACATCCCATTCTTTAAAAGTCCATGTATGGAGGGAAAGAGATCCAAAGCAACACTTTTCTTCTGCTATCTAGATATCATGGGATAGTTTCTATAAAGGGTTATGGAATAGAAACAAACTTCTCGTTACCGACTGCTTTTGCCCTATACATTGCAAATGTGCAATCAACTTATCTTTCATAGGAGATATATTCAAGAATATTGTTTAAGCACTTCTTACAAGAAATCTTTCTTGAACCACCTAAGATAGTGAGGTATTTATTCTATGTACACCCACAGCATCCTGTTCTTACCCATACTGTATTATTATAGAATTATTTCTTCTTTATAGAAGACAGCAAGCTCCTTAAGGGCAAAACTATCTTGAATATCACTGCAACCTCAAAGCCTAAAATAGTGATAAGTGCCAAGAGCATATTTGTTGACTGAATAAATTACTTATAATGGAGACAGTAATTACCACTTGAAAATACTGATCTGTATCAAACTCAGCACCAGTTTGCAGCATCTCCTCCAATTCAGATAGAAAACAAAACCTTCCACAGACTTTCTGAGATATAAAAAGACAGAAGCACATAATCTAGTCACCAAATTCTGAGAAGGGCATCTCACACTTTTCTATTGGTGTGAATATGTTGTGCTTTCATTTGGTACAGGTAAAAAAAAAATAACACTATCATAGAAAATGGCTGGAGAACAATTTGTTCATTTATGGGAGACTAAGATAGTAGAGGGAGGCTTAGGGAATATATAAGGAAAGGAAATGTTTATTATTGCTATTGCATTCTTCTTATTTCACTTTTTACCATTATTTCATTATCCAAAACAACAATCACCACAATGTAATGATTGTTTACCAGGTGCCAGACACCGTGCTAAGTAATTTACAAACATTATACATGTGATCTTCATAAAAATCCTAAAGTATGTGACAGACATTGTTTATTTGCCTACCCATTATCTTACCAATAAAGACTTAATTGTGTTTGGAGCCAAAATGTACCCAATATAAAACATTACCTCCCAAGAGTCCATTACAGCTTTGGTGGCCATGTGACCCAGATTGAGCCATTGAGAAGTAATCAATGGAACTTCTTAGAAAGCGATTTTTCCTCTGATTTAAAAAAAAAAAGGACTGACTAAGGCAGCTCTTTGATCTCTCCCTTCCTCTTGCCTGAAACATGGACAGTGCTCGGCATGGACATCTTACGAGCAAAAGGAATGAAGGCCACATGCTGAGTGTCTCAGAACAAAAACAGAACTCCTGACATTAAGGCCTTCGAGTGCTGCCACACCGGCCCTGGGCTGCCTACTTTCAGGCTTCCTGTTACCTAAGAAAAACCATCTGCTTGATTAAGTTGATGTAGTTGGATTTGTTTCACGTAGCCAAAAGCAACTCACATGGGTATTTAGTATATCTGTTTTGACATCTCTGACAGAAGAATCCTTCCTATAATTTTATCTTTATAGCAAAGAGAGTGAGCAAAAAAAAAACTAAAATCAATTATAATATCTCAATGATTAGCTAAATCTTACCTGGTATCTGTCAGGAACGTGACCTTGTAAGATATAGGGAATGTCATCCATGCACAGCCCTTCTTCATTCTCACCGAACCCCATTGAATCACACAGAATAAATGGCAAGGAGCCACCATTTTTCCCATCTCTAATGGAATATGTCCTGTACTGCAGAGGGAAAAAAAGGCAATTTAAGAGATTTTTTTTTTAGTCTCAAATTGAGATGAAGTCTACATTTAATGAAGATAATCAATGAAAGACTTTCAAATTGAACTTGAAAGAAAGAAGCAAAGTTTGGGGGACCCAGAGTGTACTCACCTGCTCGGATATTCCAGTTGTATTAAGGCCCACCAAAGCCTGGTTAGTTACGTAGCCTCGGAAAACAGACTTCACTGAGTTGCAAAAGCTAGACTTCCCAGCTCCAACTGGACCCAGAAGCAGAATTCGGACTTGATGAACCAGGTCTTCATATGGTTTGTAAGTTTTTAAGGCAGACAATAAGCTATCCCAGAGCCTGTTTAGACACAGAGATTTTTTAAAAGTAAACAGGTTAGATCGCAAAGACCTTACAATAAATTTTCCTTGAATTCATTTTCTTTTCTTCTTATTATTTACTTTTGCTTAACAACTTGCCTTTTTACATAAAAAGACATGAAGTCATTCTGAGATTACCCTACCTCAAAAATAACACTTTTTTAACTAAAGCCAATCATTCATAAAACCTTCTGTACTTAAGCTACCAGACAATATAAACCTAGGAGTAAATATCAGCTCTTTTAAACATGAAAATGAATTATCAATAACAAACTTCAAAAATCTCAATGTGTAATTTTTGCACTTTTTGGAAGTAGAACATTTCTAGTATGTTATTGTTCACAATAGATATTCCCCACCTGCCAAAAGTAGTCAAAACAATAAGAATTCTATGCAAAACGGCACACATGCAGCCATTTATTTTCTAGATATTCCTTTAGAAATATCTTCCATCTAGAAGTCAGTGTTCCTTTTTTAGCATTATAATTATTAAATAGTTTTATGATTATAGATATAGTTTGCTCTTGATCATTCACAAGTTATTAGTGATAATTTGTGCTATCAATTTTATTGGTAGATCCTATAGTAAAACAAGTCTAGATAATGAGCAGAATAATAGAACATTATGAACATTGACTCACACAGTGACCCCGTCTATCATCCTTTTGTCCAATAAATCTAGGGAAATAACCAAAGAATAATAAGGATTAGAAATTGTTGAATAATGTGACTCATAGCATGAAAGTGAAATACATAAATAGCCTTTCCATGAAAACAGTGCAGTATATTGAAAAACAAGTGGAGCACATTCTGGCAGAGCCCGTTAACATCATTCGATGTGGACAGGCTACAGCTGGAAGCAAGGTGGACCACTGCAAGCCTGTAGTGTCTTCACATGGAAAGCTGCTCCTTCTTGTGGTTCCACAGCAATTAGAGGCTACAGTGATGAGGCCTGAAGACAGATGTGTTGTCACTTGCAACAGAAAAACAAGAAACAGCACATCTTTTCTCTGATCTAATTACTCAGCCATAGTGTGTAGCTCACTTCAACATGAGAGTTGGGGTGAAGACGGGGAGAGGAGGCAGGAATAGATGAGAAGCAAGAAGAAGCAATACCTGGAAGTATGGGCAGGTTACAGAAAGACTGAGAATGTTCCTCTAAAATATTTTCTCCACTATACATTTTTCCAATAGTTCTGAGAGGGCTGATGGGCAGACGCACAAAGGAAAATACCACAGTTGTCACAATTTTTCTAAAACCTACTATACACTATTGGGGCTCCAATGGGTCTGAAGAATTCATTTGGAACAATGAAACTCAGGCCCAGAATTGGTTTCAGTTTTTTATTAAATTACCAAAAGCAGTCTATGACTGCAGTCTATGACCATAATATAACAAAACTAGAAAATAGCAAGAATAAACAGCCATAAAAGCAAATTCTTTGAATTTTTAAAAGCACTCTCTTAAATAACTCTGATATCAAAAGGAAATAAAAAACACAACTGTAAATATATTGATAATAACAAGATAAACACTTCATCTCAAATTTGTAATAAAAGAAAGAAGGAAAGTGTTAAAAACAGAAAATAGGACCAGAAAAGAATAAAGGAACAAATATTAGGAATATAAGCAGCTGAAGCAATTAAGAAAATTTTATAGACAATTTTTAAAAATTGCAAAAAGATAAATTAATATAGAACTTGATTATTTTTCAATGTAAAATATATATATCACTAACAGTCTAATCAAAGGAAGCCAATCCACAAAATGTCACATCAACACTCACACAACAGAATGGCGACATATTTTTAAAGGGACATCAACCAAGTGTTGGAAAAGATTTGGAGTGACAGAAATTCTCATTCACTATTTTGGTACAAAGAAATTGGAATATATTTGACAGTCTCTACTGAAGCTGAACATACACATACCCTATGACCCAGAAATTTCACTATTATATACATTATTTAAAAAATAAATATATATGTGAACCAAAAACTATGAATAAGAATGTTGATAGAAGCATTATTTGTAATAGACCCAAACAGGAAAACCTCAATGTTGACTGGATTAAAAATGTGTGATATATTCATACAATTGGAATACTATTTGAAAATGAAAAGGAACAAATTACTGCTACATTCTGTAATATGGATGATTCACTAGGGAGGAAGAAGTTGAAGCAGGTGGATTGCGATCCATTCACTCACATTACTAGGGGACAGACATGCTCAGGGAAGGAAAGAAGACAAGTGATCCAGTCTAATGTCCTTATAAATGTGTAATAACTATACCTTCTGGTAAATATATTAATTATATTTGCCATAAAAAGAGTGCTTATCTCTAGAATGTCCTTACAGAGTATCCCTGGTTAAGAATTCCTTATAGTAAATAAACCCAGATTCTACAGATTAATGAGCCATTGCTTTCTGAAAAATGTCATGTAAGCAAGGGTGTAAAATGATTATTTTCTATAGCCTAACTCCTCTCCAATATGCCAGGTAACCCACAAACTTCACTTGGAAACCCTGTCTGTTGTTCTGAGCCAGAAAACATATTTCCAATATGGGAAAAAAGGCTCTGGGGAGCCACTCAGAATATCTGGTACTCTTTCTGTTTTCTTTGCAACTTTAGATTGCCCTTATTCTTGAAATTACTAGTAAAGCTTGATACTTGGTAAGACTGCTGATGAGATTTTTATAATTTAATACCTTGTACCATCTGAATATCACAAATATAATATTGAATGAAAAAGGCCAGACACAAAAGACCACATACTTTAGTTCAAAAAGTTCAAAAATAGTAAAGATTAATGTTGATTCAAGAGCCAGATTAATGGTTATTTTTGTTTGGTAATAACTAAGAGTCTTAAAGGAGGCTTCTGAAGTGAAAGAAAGAATCTATTTCTTTACCTGTGCAGAGCTGATGTTCAATTTGTAAATGTTTGTCATTTGGCACACTTATTAACTGTGCATTTCTCTGTTTATGCGTTCTGCTTCTGTTTTAGTTTCTTAGGCTGTTCCAGCAATAAGCATGAAATGGTTCAGCTTAAACAATGGGAATTTATTCACTCATGGTGAGCGTCTGGAAAAAAATGTCCAAATCAAGGCATCATCAAGGCGATGCTTTCTTACCAAAGACCAGCTGCTGGCGATCCTTGGCTCCTCTGCTACATGATGAGGCACATGGTGGCATCTGCTGGTCTCTCTCTTCTCTTCCAAGTTTCATTGCTTTCAGCTTCTTGCTTCCATGCCTTCCTCTCTCTCTGTCTCAATTTCACTCTCTTATAAAAGACTCCAGTCATAGGATTAAGACCCATCCTGAATGAGGTAGGGCACATCATGACTGAAGTAACCTCATGAAGGTACTTGTAATGGGTTTATACCCACAGGAATGGATTAAATTTAAGAACATGTTTTTCTGGGGTACAAACAGCTTCAATCCACCACACTCTACCCTCTGTACCCCCAAAAGACATGGCCTTTCCATATGCAAATACATTCATTTCATAATATCCCAAAAGCCTTAAGTCCCTTCAGAAATAATGCTAAGCACAAAGTCTCATCAAAATCAGTTATGGGTATGGTCTGTCCTGCAACACAATTCCTCTCTTTCTGTGTAACTGAAATCTGCAGAATAAGTTACCTGCTTACACAAATACACAAAGAAGGGACAGGCATAGTATAAACACTTCCATTCCCATAGGGAGAAACTGGAAGAAGCACAAGGGTCATGGGTCCCAAACATTTCCAAAACCCTGCCCAGCACACTCCATTAGATTTCAAGGTTTGAGAGTCATCATGGAATGATGTATTGATTTCCAGGTCTGATGAAGTGGCAGCCCCAACCCTTCATAGTGCTTGTGCAGATGTCATGCTCTCCTTGATAACTGAGATGAAAGCTCCACCCTCTTCAAACATCAGGATGGCAGCCAGGCTTTCAGCAATCCACGAGGAATAGGCTCCACTTTCTGAGAAAACTAGGGTGGCTGCACTCTTCCTGAACAGTAGAGTGGAAGGCCCGCCCTTTCCAAGAACCGAGGCAGACTCACTCTACAAACATGGGTGGGCCTGCTCTCTTGGCCCAAGAGTCTTCGGTCGGGACCTCAGCTTCCACAGTTCTGCCCTTGAAGTGATTTTTCCTTCAGTCTGTCCCTTTTCTGTCCCTTTCAGTCCAGGCTGGCCATGGTTTTGTTCATACAGATCTTGCAAAAAAAAAAAAATGGTTGGTTGTTTTAGTTTTGCTAAAGGCTGCCAAGACAATATACCAGAAATGGGGTGGCTTTTATAATGGGGATTTACTAACTTATAAGCTTACAGTTCTTAGGCTGTGAAAGTGTCCAAATCAAGGCATGATCAGGAGATGCCTTCTCCCTGTGTTGCAGCCATGAGCAATCAGGCACATAGCAGCATCGGCTGGTCTCTGCTTCTCCACTGGGCTCTGCTCCTTCAGTGGCTTCCTCTTTCCCAGGTTCCTCTTTGAGCTCCTGGGTTTTTCTCTCTCTCAGTTTCCACTGGCTTCAGCTTCCGGGTTTTTTTTTCTCTGCTTATGCAGCTTTTTCTCTGTATATTCCATTTATAAAGGTTTTCCTCAAGAGTACCAAGACCCACAGTGGGTATGCTTCACTGAAATAACCCAATCAAAGGCTCCCAATGAAGTAATTCTACCATAAGTTCCCACCTACAATCAGTTCACTCACACAGGAATGGACCAGCTCAAGAATATAATTTTCTGGGGTCCACAAATGCCTCAAATTACCACATCAGTTTGTACTATTCTCTGGGGACTCACTTTTCCCACCACCACAGCTTCAGTTAAAAGTTTACTTAAAAATAATTAGAAAGAAAATAAGGGATATGGAGAATAGTTAATGGATATTCAGCAAAAACATAATTGAGACCCATAGGAAAATCATGAAATATACAATGAGTTGGTCAAATATTAAAAGGTGAAAAAATGTAAATATATCTGAAATAGAAGACCTCTAAAATTTGCATATTAAGGAACACATTATTTCTCAAGGAAAACTCATCCAGGATGGTCAACATCAGAAGACATTTTAGTAAATTTACCAGACTTCAATGATTAAATTTAAAAAGAAAAAAATATTTTGGGCAGCCAGATAGAAAGATCAAATCACTCACAAGGGAAGACATACATACATACATATATAAATACATACATATCTATATACATACATACATAAGTAACAAATCTGGCCTTTGGTTTCCCATAGCCATCCAATGCTGTGAAAACATTACAAAGAAATAAAGCATCGTATAAAAAATAAGTAATCTAATAGTCAAGTACAAAGGTCACAGACAAATAATTTGGAATATGCAAATACACAGGGAATATTGTTTGCAGTAGCCCTTCATTTAAACATTTAAATAGGAAGATATAACAAGTATTTCACAGAAGAAATGCAAATGGAAAAGTATGCATAAACTTGTTAGTGATCAGTGATAAGGCAACCAGAAAGAGAAACCACCGTTTGACTATCAAACTGACAAATACTCTAAATTTTGACAATATCAAATATTGACAAGTACTCAGGTAATTAGGCATTTCTATGACACTTTTGGGGATTAAATAGACAACTGAAGTTTTTAAAAAGTATGTATCAAAATGCAAATATAAATCATCTTTAAACAGCAATTTAATTTACCTAAAGAAGTATTTTTGTGCACAAAGTGATATTGAAGCATTGTTTATAATAGCAAAAATTGGATATAACTGTCTTCTACTAGAAAAATAAGGAAATTAATTACAGTCTTTTGATAAAATAGGAAACTGTAGCAGAAAGGATCCACTATAACCAAGAGAAGCACAAAGTCTGCTTTCTTTCCAAGAGAGTTGGAATCCTCAACTTAGCTTCTTTCTCTCCATTTTTCTCTCTCTCCCCCCACCTCACTCTTTCTTCCCCATTCCCCCGCCTTCTCTTCCTTCCTTCTTCCCTCTCTCCAGAGAAATAGCACTAACAGGGTAATGGTATATATGTGTCTACGTATACACACATACATATATATGTGTATATATAAACACATCCAAATGATGAGATTTTTATAAGGAATTGGCTCATGTAACATGGGGGCTGGCAAATCCAAACTCCTTAAGATAGGCTGCAGGCAGGAAACTGATAAAAATGATGCTACAATCCTTAGTCCAAATTCCCCAGAGAATGCTGGCTGGCTGGAAATTCTGGCCAATGCCAAAATTGAGGCAGAGAAACTTATGACATATGAAACCCTCAGTTCTGGTTTATAATACTTCTAACTAATTAGATGAGGAAACCAAGAGATGCAATCATCTGATTTTAGATACAAATTCCATCCATGAAATATCTTCACAGTAACAAACAGGCCAGTGTTTAGCCAAACAGCTAGACCTAGCCAAGTGGACACATGAACTTTTTCAACAAACTTCCCCACCCCAAACACACTACAGAAAATTCTATACATGCTACTTTGATCATGGTCACATCTTAGCCAACAATTTGTGATCAGGTTTCAGTCTGGGCCACCTGGAGATGGAACAAGTGAAAAGGTCAGGAAGAAGGTAAACGTTTTAACCATTTTCCCTTAAAAAATAAGTTAGTTCAAACCCACCAAACACATAGCGGGGAACTCTATATAGGGTTGTCTGATTACACCTACCTTCACATCGAAAAACCTCACATTCCTGAATGTTAGTATCATTTGCTTGAGGTAGTCCAAGTTTTTCAGTTATAGCAAGGTTCACTTTAGCATATTTACTGAATAGACGTATACTGAATTTATCATTGCCATACAGCAAGACGGAATTGCTTCTGTGGAAGAAATCATGGGATTCAAATAATCTTACTTCAAATTCTGAATTTTCAATGTCTTGAAATGCAAAAAGGACAATGGAACCTTTTTTCCCACGTGAGTTACTGTAACTCTCTTCCATATATGCCCCAATTATATAATCTTCACTATAAGTCACTGTTATAGTAGGTCCTTGATTACAGCATCTCTGAAGCAACTCTTCAAAAGAGAATCCATGGACAGTAGCCTTATAGAGAAGGCTAAACTTCTTTTCTCCAAAACAATTTTGCAGTCTCTTCTCTTGCAACCATGTCAAACGAGTTGTCACTGCCATACTTCTCAAACTAGTGGAAAATCAAATATATTTTCCATTAAATATTGAAAAACGGATGACATGTACTGTCTCAAAACTTGCATTTATTATGCCTCTTATTTATTCTACATTACACAGGAATTGAGTAAACACAAGATTATGAGATAGCAAGAAGAAAATGTTAGCTAGTTTTTCATTGTAGACAAGTTATTTTAACTCAGATAAAAGGATTCTGCTGTTTGCAATTAGCAAGGAAACAGTGAAAAGTAGCAAGCCATTTACCTGTTCTTAGAATCTGTACAAGGGCAGGAGCTGATGGTAGTTGCTCTTTGGACAGATAGGCAGGCACAAATTGCGAGCTCAAAATTCGTCAGCAAATTTGAGACTTCCGTAACTCACAGAAATGAAACTGAAACTCAAAACTCAGCGTGGGCCAGCCCACTTGGCAGCATGCCAACTTCTCTCCGTGCAAGCATAAATTGATCCAGCTAAGAGTAAATGAAGTCATATAAAATAATATTGGGAGAATCAAGGAATTGAAGTCAGAAGAAAAAACAGGTAACGTTTCACTACATTTTTTAGTGACGTTTTAAAAGACTTTTTAAAAAGAAAAGTCAATTAGTTTATTTATATGAAAATACAAAGTGCTCTTTATTCTACCTTCAGAGTGTGTCTCAAATCCATCCACTTTTCTTTATCTCTGCTATCGATGTATTCCAGACCAACAAATTTTCTTATGTGAATTATTATAATAATCTTCTAATTGGCCTCAGTTTTTCTGCTTGCTCCCGCTCCAATTATTCTCCTCACCACCAGCCAGAATCAGCTTCATTTCTAAGATGTAAATCAAATCACGTCAATTCCCTACCTACTAAAGACCCTTCTCTCACTTCACATTGCTGAGTCACAAACTTGTGACCTATAGGCTGAATGAAACCTGCAAACTTGCAAATGTGTTTTGTAGAGCCAATGCAATTCTTTTTTTTCTTTTTCTTTTCTTTTCTTAATTTTTTTAAAAATTTGAATGACTTTATGTGGAGTTTCCATTCTCTTATTCCTTATTGTTCTCACAATTCCATTGATGCCTATACTTGTCTAGTACTCACAAATTTAAATTATCTGCCTGGCCCAAAAGGAATTTAAGTTTTTGACCCATTATAAAATAATAGCAAAATCAAATAAAAATAATCTAAGAAGGTTTTGTGTGTTAATTACCTAGCCAAAAGATACTATAAGTTACTATATGCTTATTAATTGTCTAGCACTTTGCATTTATATCATTTATTCATTTTAACAAACTTATGGGGAGGATTCCAATATTATCTCCAGTTTTCAGTTGAATAAACTGCAATTGGGAGTTAAGAAATTTGCAGTTGAGCTCCCATTTACTACATGGAGGACCCAGGTTCGATCCCCGGCAACTCCTGGTGAAAAAAATAAAGAAAAAAGGCATCCCAGATCTACACAGCGCAGAGAAGCACAGGCCCCCTGCGTGGCCAAGTGACACAACAAAAAGATGATGAGGCAACCAGATAGAAAAAAAAAAAAAAATTTTGCTAGAAGCCACACTGATACCAAATTGTAGAGCCAAGATTTGAAATATAATCTGGGCCGGCTGGATAGCTCAGTGGATAAGAGCGCCAGTGTACCACATGGGAGGTCCCGG
>PVKH010037396.1:0-11468 GCA_004027955.1 Chaetophractus vellerosus | reverse complement strand
AGAGGCAAACAAAAAAACAAAGAACAACAACAACAAAAAAAACCACTTGTGAATAAGATAAAAAAGTTTAGGAGCCCAACAAAGAATATGAATTCCAATCCCATTTACTGTCTGTAAGATCTGAAGCAAATGTTGAACTCAAGGATTCAATTTCCTGTCTTTGAAATAATAAAAACCTATGCCAGTAGTGTAGTTCTATAATAACAAGTCCTGGCTGAGAAGAGTAAATGTAAATCACCCATGCTTTTCTTAATTTGCATTAAAATGGTATGTTTCCTTTATTGCATGTCACATAAATATTAATTTCCTTTTCTTTATTATCATTAAATTGAATTTTATATCATTACAGATGTGCTTTTTTTTTCATTTTGCACCCTTAATAGACACATGGACCCCATGATTCAATTTGTTAAACAAAATGATATATTATTTGTTTCTATTGGTAAATCATGCAGTCCCAGCTATTTTTCCCAATTGTGACAATGTACTTTATTGTGACTTCTGTACAATTTTCCTGTTCCTTTTTTATCACAAAAGCATTTCAAAATTCTGAAATTATTCTATAAGGAAATAGTACACTTAGTTCTTATCAGATATAGAGTAAAAATAACCAATAAAACATGTAATGTTGTCTCCTCTAACACTGAAATGTAGTGTTCTAGACACCCTTTTTAACAGAACTATTAATCAAATTGTGTTTAACTTAACGTTCAATACACCATCAAAAGAAGGGGCACTGTATTACCCACTAGAGGATGGAGTGGAACCTTTAGAGAGTAGTGACCTTTCCATCCCCCAGAGAGGTCTTTGAAAACTCTGATAGCACTGAGTAGATCATATAAACTCCTACCTTTGGAGCTCTTGTTCCAAGTTCAGTAATCACTTCTTTATTTTCCATAATCCTATGGATTTTACTCTACCTCCTTGCCTTAACAAAAGCTTAGAATTAACTCTCTCAGGTGGAATCCCTTAGCATCCCATTCCTTTTTTATTTCAGAGTTGGTTTGTGGACCTGGCACACTTCTTGCTATTTAAAGCTTTGCTCAGAATATTGCTTCCACATTGCCTTATAAAATATATTTTAATTTTAAGATTTATGCTATCAAAGTACAAAATCCACTCTCCCAGAGTCAAGAATATTCTGTTAATCAGTGGCTACTATCTCTCATTTATAGATGAAATTAAGATCATGTCTTTCTTTTCTTCTGAAATTCTTACCCTCAGTCAGGTGTCCAACCCATCCAGGCATCTTGCTCCTCAGGTCTTTGGCTATCTTTCCTCTTGTGGTTTGTTTATTTCAGTCATTCTTATAGCCATACTTTTCATTTTGGTAGCACCCCAAACTGAACCATGTCTTAAATTACTAATTCAAACAACCAAACCCATAAATATCACTTTCTGTAGATCCATATAACTCAAATAATGCTATATCAACTGCATTTTTGAACTCTGTTTTTTTTATTTCACTGATCTTTTCACTTACATCTATGTGCATTCCTTTCTATTAATGACAATCAGACTCTAAAGACCATTACCCTCTTGCTCTTCTATCCAGCTATGCTCACAGCTAGGTGCTTACCCAAAATGATCCCCATCATTCTCCATATGTCTCTGGGCCTACAAGGCTGAATGATCTTAAAGCAAAGGGCACAACCAGGCAAGTTGGTATTACAATAAATTGATGATATCCTATATCCATTAGGAACCTAATATTGCTCCTAAATCCAACTCTGTCTTCAGTCAGCTCTCTCTAACACTTTACAATATTAGTATTGCATACTTTTGGCAATTTCTTCAAACTCTGACTTCCCTTCTCTATGGCCAAGGCATCCCAAAGTTTTCCAACCAGCCTGAAGACTCCAGTAGGAAATAATCCTTCTACATTTCAGATACCATGAAGCTAATAAATTCCTGTTGTTAAGCCATGCTATTGTATGGTATTTGTTTTAACAGGTAGGAAACTAAAGCAAGCTGATTTCCTGAGGTCTCTCCAATATTACAAATCTTTTTCTCCTTCTTTGCATAGCACAGCACCTCTCAAGTTTAACACATTAAAAAGAAGCTTTTGGTAAGATAACTTAAGTCTGATTAAATAGAAGGCACAATCAAAATGCTAACCAGAGATAATCCTTTGCAGTGTAAGGTAGTTGATCCTACCCAAAAGCACACATATATAAGGTTAAGTTTCCAGTAACCAATTCCCTCCCTATTTCTGATTCCAGAGCATTACTCTTCTATACAATATTCAAACTAGGTGAATTAAGGAAGGAATAACACTTCTCACAGGCCAAAACCAAGAAGTAAAAGAAATTGTGATAACACAAAGATCTAATGTGAGGAAAGTGTGTGAGCAAAATGATCAAATCATACTTACCCCTGAAGTTCAGGGAATCATGTGGAAAAAGTCTGTGAAGAGGGTACAAACTGGCATCACTTAAAGGGAAAGATTGAGCAATACCAGATTTTCCACTCTTGATTTTCTCATGCATGAGGCTTTTCCTGTTATGGATTACAGCACTCAAACCTAAATTTAAGCTAAACTCTTCTCCCACATGTACTATAGCAATGGCCTCAGCAACTCTTTATGTCTTCCACTCTACTCTAGAAACAGCAATTAAACTTCAATAATACATTAAGAATTAATATGCTTCCATAATCAACCATTTCTCTTAGTGTAAAATCCAAAACCCAGTAAATATTGGTTGAATAAAATAAAATATGAAAGTTGTTTTAGCCTTTAATAAAATTCTTTGATTTTCACTGTGTACAAATAGCATATGATGCTTTAGAATCCTTCCTTCCTTCCTTCCTTCCTTCTTTCCTTCCTTCCTCCTTTCCTCCCTCCCTTCCTTCCAAGAATAATATTAAATAAATTATATTAAAGAAAAATCACTAAAAAGTCCATGTTATTGTGATTAAATATTTGGCACTTCAAAAACCCTTATTTATTTTTCTGGTCACTAGAAGATCATTTTGGTCAACATGCACTTCAAATATACCCTTTTTTCTCTTTTCATTTATTCATTACACAGATATTTAATGAGCACCAACGGTATCAGGAATTGGATCTAGAAGTACTTAATCTAATAACAGTAGTTAAAAGATGTGTAACTTTCTGTGCCTAAGGCTATGTGAACACAAGAGGTTGCTTATAGGAGAATCTTAAAATAATGTGTATAGTAGAATACACTGCCATTCTACTATAGGACTGCCTTAAGAGATGGAAGCAAATGTAAAAAGACTAAATTGCCTCCTTAATGGTTTGATAGAAACAATTAATCTTTCTGTCCAGTTGTAGGAAAGGAAGCATAAAGTAACTTTCTTTTTGAATTTTGGAAATAAGTGTGGTACTGAACATGAGCTTCACCTTGAAGACACTGAATCTGCCACTAACTTTTCACAGTAGTTAATTTATTGTATCATCTCTGGACTTTCTGTGGATTAGGCAAGATTTTCCTTACCTAATAAAGAAATTTCCTTTCACCCTTCCTCCATTGATACCAAAATTCCTTCTCATGGATTTTCTAACTGCCTCTTTGAAATCTTTATTCCTCAAGCTGTAGATAACAGGGTTCAGCAGTGGAGTGACAACAGTATAGAAGACAGAAATTATCTTGTTGATTTCTGGTGACAGGTATGCATTGGGACAAACATACATCGAGATCATGGTTCCATAGTAGATAGTAACAACGACCAAATGGGACCCACACGTAGAAAAAGTCTTCATCCTGCCAGAGTTTGAAGGAATTCTCAATATGGAAGACACAATAAAAACATAGGATATAA
The DNA here is from genome assembly GCA_004027955.1 of Chaetophractus vellerosus. NCBI lineage: Eukaryota > Metazoa > Chordata > Mammalia > Cingulata > Chlamyphoridae > Chaetophractus > Chaetophractus vellerosus. The sequence goes on along the minus strand of PVKH010037396.1, from coordinate 7,682 downwards.
GTGTAATAAAAAAACAAATGCACAGCACAGCAATTGACAAGAAAAAGATTGCCAGCTCAGTGATAAAAACACTGGAACATGAAAGCTGCATGAGAGGAGGGAGGTCACAAAAGAAATGATTGATCTGATTGGATCCACAGAAGTCCAACTTGGAAATCATCAGGGAAGGCAGAAAGCCTGTTCCAATACCTGTCAACCAAGAGATAGCCACCAACTTGTTGCAGAACTCAGAACTCATCAGGAAGGAGTAGTGGAGTGGAGTACAGATAGCCAGATATCGGTCATAGGCCATCATAGCCAGAAGAAAGCACTCAGTAGCTCCAAAGAACACAAAGAAATAAAGCTGTGCCATACAAGCAGAGAATGAGATGGCTTTACCCTTTGAAAGCAGGTTGGATAAAAGAAGTGGCACAATGGTGGAAGTATACCAGATCTCCAGAAAGGAGAGGTGTTTGAGGAATGTGTACATAGGTGAGTGCAGTTGTTGGTCTTGATTCACCACCACAATGATAATGATGTTCCCTATGACTGTGAGAAAGTAGATGAACAGGAAAATAGCAAAGAGCAAAGCTTGCCATTCAAGGAGGTTCTGGAATCCAAGCAACTGAAACTCAGTGACAGTGGACACATTCTGGGGCACCATTTCCTTTGGGGAAAAATATTTCTGAAAAAAAAAATAACATGCAATTCTTAAAAATATTTACAATATTTCCTATAAATGTTTGGAACTTCAGAGATTCATTTTTAATAGTTTGGAATTTTATGTCCATCTTTTTAGAGTGCCAAAGATTCTGGTATAGGAATAACTTCCTTGATAAAGCATAATTTCATCTCCTTTTTATTAGCATACATTCTGAAGTCACAAGCTGAATGTGAATATCAACTTTCAGCTCATGGACTCCATAATTTTGTATGTGCTTTTCTAAACAGAAAATGTCAAGGATATAAAGACACAGGCAAAATTAAGAACGGTGATTAACATCTACTACAGAAACTATGGTAGATTAAATTATGTACCTCAGTTTAGACATGCTTTTAATCTTAATCTACATTCCTGTGGGTATGAACCCATGGAAAATAGGACTTCTTAAAGATGTTATTTTTAGTAAGGTGTGGCCCAACTGAATCAGGGGGGTCTTAATCCAGATTACTAGAATCCTTATGAAGATCCAGAGGCTGGGAGTTAGTTCAAAATGGAAAAAAAAAATAGAAGAAAGGAAAGGTCTTTGTATTTGACAGGAAAGCAAAGAAACCACAAGTATTGTTGGTAGACAACAACAGAATGCTGAAGTCTTTGGGAAGAAAGCAAGCCTTGCAGATATCTTGGTCTTGAAAGTGTGAGCCAATAAATGCTTGGTATTTAAGCCAACTCATTGTGTGGATTTGTGACACCTCAGGCAAACAAAGACAGAAACTAACAACAATGAGAAAGCTTTAAAAACTGAGAGATATAAAGAAACAAATACCTTTCTTTTCTCATGGGTGGGCTTTCTCTGATAAAGAAGACAGGCACATCATATCTCCTATTGTTATGGTGAGCATTTTCATTCATTCTTACATCAAACTATTTGTCAATACCCTTTTGTGTAAGTGTGTGGTGTGTATGTATGTGGGTGATTGTGTGTGTGAAGCCTTGTGCTAAGCTAAATTGTTCCTCACTCCACTTTTGTCCTTTCTTTGCAAATCAGATAGCACAGTCAGCCAGTGTAATCAATTTTTCATTTGCACATTTGAATGTTGTACTTCCTTGCTTTCATTTAGTTCACTCATGAAACCCAGCTCTGATTAAAGCCAACATCAAAAACCAGAACAAAAGAACCTTAAATGTGTCCCTAATGCCCCAGAGCACTCATCCTATATTTACCTCATCTACTCAATCCTATGCGCTCCTCAGTGAGTATTTTACTATGTTCTCTTTTCAAACATCCAACAATTGCATGCATCTCTGTACTTTCAGCAAAATAATATTTTATTGAAAAATTGAAATCCTTTGATGGAACTTTCACAAGGTCTGTAAATCTACCCACCTACCGCCATTTTTTCCCTGTGTGCCTTTTGTCATCCCCTGAGAAGACTGTGCCAGACTTAAAGCAAATCACTCTGGTTGTAGGCTAATTTTTTCACCTTCTATGTTCTAGAAGGTACTGCAAATATTACACTCTCTTGCTCTCCTGAATCAAGAACGACCCCCTCTACTTCATCATTCCCTCTGCATGCACACATGCTGTTTTTCTCTCCCTGTTAAAAAAAATACAAAGCATCATGAAGTTACTCTGGTCTCCAAATACTATCTGCAATTATTCGTTCATTTTTACAAACACCTTCGATTTCTTAAAGATGTTGAATCTCCCAGGTGCCCCTATTCCTCTGAGTCTTTTCTTTAGGGTTTTCTCTCACCAATTCACCAAAAATGTTCTGCTGTGTTCACATTTGGCCTCCATGTAATAAATTCAATTATCTGTCCTTAGTCTCACAGACATCTAATATGTAACATGTTCTATGCTGTATTATTGGATCTTCCCCATCTCATTAATAGCTACTCCATCCTCCCACTTGTCAGGCCAGAAACCTTGAAATTGACTCTTGTTTCTCATACCCCTCATGCAATCATTCAGCAAAATGAATTGGCTTTAATATGAAAATATACTTGGAATCTGATTGGAGTTCACCACACTACTTCTTTGCTCAAACCCCTTAGCAGCTTCCAGTTGACACAAGGAAAACTAAAGCCTTGATATTGTATATGGCCTTTCTTATTCTCCCCAGCCATTGCCTTTCCAACCTCTTTGTCTAGTTTCCTCCTTGTCCATGCAACTCGCAACCCTCTGGCTTCCTTAGTATTTTTCATGCTATGTAGGAATTTTCCATCTTACTACGTAATACTATGAGTTCCCTGCAATGTTCTCCCTGAAAATTTCCATGTGCCTCAATTTTCATGTCCTACCCATCTTTGCTCAAATAGCATCTTCTCAATGATGCCTTCCTTGACTAGCCTACCACTGTTACTATCAGGCATGACATTAATTACAGATAAAACCTGTTGTATGTGTCTTTGAAAGATAAAATATTCCAAAAATGACAGGCTCTGGTTTGAAACCATTGAAAGAATACCTATAGAATGTTAGAATATTGTTATTTAATCCACATAGGTTGATTTGTTCAGAAAGAAAGAGACATGATGGTGGATTTCTTAAGGCACAGCAATGCTCATAAATTCTTTCAGTAAAATAAAAATTCCATCTTGGAAAATGGTACTTTATGGCCTTGGCTTTCCCTCTTTTTTTGTAAAAATATTACCATGAACTTCATTTGGCACCCTGTCAGTGGGACTTACATTGGAATTTATGCTCCCCAGTGTAACAGAATTAGACTCATTTATAGTTTCCCTACACATAGCTCGTCTGCCCCTTTTATTTTAACCTATAATTAGCACTATACTTGCTAAATATATGTCCCAAAGACTTAAATCTTTGGTCTGCTCATGTGCCGGGTGGGCCCTGAATCTAAGCAGAGTTATGACACCTGCTCTCCAGTTCACTGGACTCACTCAGGAAAACTAACAAGGAGATGATGATGGACAACGCCTATCCTAAAGAACAATGAGTGTCTGCAACTGCAAGTAAGATAGTGCCATCCATCTGCCCCACAGGATCTAAGCCACTTCTCAATTAGAAACAGAGTGGGCATCACCATTCTAAACTATTCAGGATGGGGAATGAACAATAGACTAAATTAGATATTACTATTCTATTATAGATTTATTATTATTCTAGCAATGGAATAACTTTTATCATTGATGTAAAGGCAGTGGCCACCAAAGGTTCTGATGAGAGGGAGATGGAAGAATAGGTGCAACATGGGGGTATTTGGGGGAAATTGGAATTGCCCTGTCTGACATTGCAATGATGGATACAAGCCACTATACATTTTGTCATAACCTATAAAATTGTGCATAGAATAGGGTAAACTATAATGTGAACTATAGTCCATTGTTAGTAGCAATGCTTCAGTATGTATCATCATTTTAGCAAATGTACATTAATGAAGGTTGTTGTTGATATGGGAAAGTGTGGGAGGGGAGAGGGTGGGGCATATGGGAATCCCTTATTTTTTTTTATTTTTTATTTTTTAAAGATTTATTTATTTTATTACATATCTCCCCTTCCCCCTGGCTGCGGCAATGCGCCGAGACTGGTCACTGCGCAGGCACGGCTTTCCCCACTTGTGGGCGGCTTCTGCTTCCATTCACAGCCGGCTTTCAATTCGTGGGTGGCTGACTGCGCTCCATCCGTGGGCGACCTGCCCTGCCCATGGCGGCTTTTGCCCTGTCCATGGCAGCTTTTTGCCCTGCCCATGGTGGCTCTGGCCCGCCCATGGCAGCTTGCCATTCTCAAGGTGGTCTGCCCATTAGGAGAGGTCCCCAGGAACCGAACCTGGGGCCTCCCATGTGGTATGCCGGCACCCTATCCACTGGGGTATCGAGCCGGCCCCCCTTATTTTTTTAATGTAACATTTATGTAATCTAATGTTTCTTTTTAAAAATGTTAAAAAATGAACAGTGAGTCAATAAAACTTAATTTTAACATAGGGAAAAATATGGGTCTGGTTTCAGATACAACAATGAAAGCAAAATTGTATTATGTTACCATAGACTAAACCCTAAAGGCTTTTGGTACTATTTCCTAGTAATCTCAAGGCTTTCCCATAATACATGTTCAAAGGCACAAGTAACCATAAATTTGTTAATCACCATTCTTTGCTAAATAATTTCAGTAATGAGGAAATCACCAACTCTTGAAATACTGATTACTTAAATATTAATTATTTCCAAGTTCTAGAGTTATCTTAATTACCTAGAGCTAAAAAATTCACAAAATACTGATTCTGTTTCACTTACCACTACTCTGGCAACCAGTAAAATGAAATTTAAATTTGTCACTTTCTTTGAAATTATATGAAAATAAACATAGTCAAGGATGTTATTCCCTGGGCTTCTGAAGCTCTGTTTTTTGGTTACTTTTCACTTATTACAGTTTTATACATTATCCAGTTTAGGCATGATTGTTTACTTTGTTTCCATATAGAGGGGGCATCTGCAAAAGCTAAATTTGCTGGATAATGAAGAACAATTTATTGAGGTCTGATTAATTTTAGGCTTCAACAACCACACACTACAACAACAAAATAAGAAAGACATAGCATTTGACGCTAAGACACACACACTTTGACTTCCTGCTTAAAGAACACTCTCTTGACTGCATTTTCATCACCTACCTGTTCTCTCTGCCTGAGCCAGCACAGGTCCCGGTCCCAGATGACTTCCCAGAACATTAAAGCCAGGGAAGGCTGTGCAGAGCCATATATTTATCTGCACAGCACAGCCCAGACCTACATCGCCTTCCTCTGACCCAAACATGGATTGTGCTTTCTTTACTTGAAATTAAATTTGATGACTTCTGCTGATGTGAGATATTGGGTAAAACCATTGTCTACTTTTAAAATCCTAGGTTTCTTAGGGATCTTGCCCTTCTGAGAATCCTGCTCCCAAATATTCTTCTGTAATTTTCCAATCAAGTTTCTAAACAATGAAGCCAGTCTTCTGAGATTCAGTTTTGTGCACTGAGGCTAAGATGTTGGTAAAACCCTAAGAGGACGTATTTAATTTTGTAATTAACAATTACCAATCCATATCTAAGTTAATTCTAAGTATGACTGTCAATCTATGAAAAGAAACACATCTGAATTAGTCAGAGAATCTGTTTTAGATTTAGTTTTAGAAGATTAGCCAGAAAAGAAATGGTTCACAACTCATGCGTAATATACCAGTATTTGGGAAAAACAATCCAAGTGTATGGTACTCTGTCTAATTAAGAAGAGCTTATCTACTACTATTTCTAGTTAAATTAAAATTTTGTATTTTAGTTTTAAAGAAGATATTAAAGGAATGAATAAATGAATAAAAACAAAACAAAATTTGCACTTTTTTCTGTTGAATGATTTATTTTATTTTTAAAGAAGCTTTATATTCCATAAATGATGCAATGAAAATATAGAGGATTCCTGTATATCCCACCCCCTCCCCCCCACACACTTTCCCACCTTAACAGCATCTTTCATTTGTGTGGTACATTTGCTATAATTAGTGAGCACATATTGTAGAATTGATACTAACTATGGTCTACAGTTCATAGTTTACACTTTACACACCACATTTTTATAGGTTTTGACAAAATGTATAATGGCTTGTTTTGAGGGGAGAAAAAGGGAAGAATAGTTGTAACATGGGGCATTTTTGGGACAATGGAATTGTTCTGAAAGACATTGCAAATTTTGTTTTGAATCATTCATTTACCAAATGTGTCTTTAGCACTTACTTTGTACCAGGTATTCTTCCAAGCATTTATATACACCTGTGATTAACATAAACTTGATTGGGATGCATTAGTGACTCACACACATGGTGATTGGATTACACCAGTGAATCACACAAAAAGTATAGTCTGATGAGCTGAGCTGATATTATTTTTTGTTTATTGATATATATATATATATATTTAAAGCAATATGATTCACGTGAATATTTTGTAGAAAGCTTGGGGAAGGAAAGAAAATACAGATTTATAGGGTAATGTAATTGGATTATTATTATACATAGCTTCTATCCCGCTGCTTTGAGATAATTTCTATCATAAGCATTTTTTTGCATCATGAAATTTTGAAAAAACAATTTTAAAACACCATTTAGAGACTGCATAATAGTCTGGTATGAAGGGTGAGCTTTTCAGCTTTGATCCTGAATAAGTCTTATAACTTCTATATTTTTGCAGAAAAATATAGAAAAATATGATAGCTCTTGCAAAGCAGATTACAGTTTCACTACATCTTGTAGATGCAGAGGATAAATAACTTTTATACACATCAGCCGCAGGTGGATAGCTGGAGATGAGAGGGTTTCCACGTCTCCTAGGGAAATTCCAGCCTACACATTAGGGAGACCAAGGCAGAGAACATGTGGAAGATGAGCCAAATTCATAGCCACAAACCTGAGCGTCCCAAGTCAGCATGTCCACCAGAGTAAGAGGAGCTATAGGGCATGGGAGGAAATCAGGGATCTTCCCTTCAATATTCAATTGTTTCATAAAAGAGGGGAGAGTCTCTTCTCTGTGGCAAGAAGATTCTAGAATTCAGATGGATAAAAATCCCTTCTGAGAGTGAGGTGCATATTGATGATTAAAAACATACATTATAAAATATATAAATTACAGTTGATAGTATAAATTAGAGGTTTCAGGTGATAGTAACATTAGAGGTAATATTCATAACATAAACTCTCATGTATCAATGATCTATGAAATAACATGATTTTTGAAGGCCTCATTCTGTGGCCTCATTTTACTAGTTCAATTTTTCTCTCAGCCTGCCTCCAGATGTAACTCGAGTTATCTTTCTTTTTTTTTTTTTTTAGATTTTTATTTTATTTTATTACATATCTCCCCTCCCCCCCACTGCGGCGACACGCCGAGACGGAGACCGGTCACCGCGCAGGCGCAGCTTTCCCTGCTTGTGGGTGGCTTCTGCTTCCATTCACAGACGGCTCTGCTTCAGTTCGTGGGTGGCTGCCTGCGCTCCATTCGCGGGCGACCTGCCCTGCCCGTGGCGGCTTTGCCCTGTCCGTGGCAGCT
>PVKH010037395.1:0-11455 GCA_004027955.1 Chaetophractus vellerosus | reverse complement strand
CGCCTGCGTTGGCTTGCCTTCTCAAGGCGGTCCGCCCGTTCGAGGAGGCCTGGGGACCGAACCTGGGGCCTCCCATGTGGTAAACCGGCGCCCTACCAACTGGGCTATACAGCCGGCCCCTAACTTTATTTTTTTAAATCATTCATTACAGAGTATCAAGATAAGCTAGCGTAGCACTTTGGCATTGCTTATGAATTCCAAAAGCAGATATTGGATTATATTTGTAAACTGGTCTGTACCTGAGTGTGATTAAATTATGATTAGGGCTTTGATTGGGCCACATTAGTAGGATGTTGAGTCCCTGCCCCTTGGTGGTAGGGACTCACAGAGAAAACTACATTGCAGAGAAGAGAGTTGGAGTTTTGACCTGGAGCTGGGGAAGGAAGCACACAGAGGAACAGAGCAGCTGAGCCCAGAGAGAATCGAGCCCCGGGGAGAGAGACAGAGCTGGTTGCCTGATAGTCTACAGCTGGCCTGTGGAGAGAGCAGGGCAGCTGAGCCTGGAGAGAAACAAGCCCCAGGAAGAGAGGAACACAGGAAGCCTGAACTCTTGGCAGTCACTGGCAGCCATCTTGCTCTAACATGTGGCAACAGACTTTGGTGAGGGAAGTAATTTATGCTTTATGGTCTTCTACCCCAGATAAATACCCTTTATAAAAGTCAACAGATTGCATCAGCAGCCCTTTGGCTGATTTATACAGATAGTGATGGATTTAGAAGAGGTATGCACATGACCCAGAATTTTTTAACTTAGTGTAGAATCTGTGATTGATGAAGTTTTTAGATTGATTTCTTGTTAAAGAGAGTATACACACCTGTTTAGTAATAGGAGAAATAGTTTCATTATATTAGGAGGAAACAGATCTTAAAACAATTATTTTAAGATTTATTTTTATTTATTTATCCCCCCCCCCCCCGCCTTGCCGCTTGTGCTCACTGTGTCCATTTGCGGCGCATTTTTCTGTGTCTGCTTGTCTCCTTTGTTGTGTCAGCTCACTGCGCTGTGCAGGCTGGCTTGCCTTCACCAGGAGGCCCGGGGAATCAAACCCAGGGCCTCCCATATAGTAAATGGGAGCCCAACCACTTGAGCCACATCCGCTTCCCTTTTTTAATTTTAAAATTATGTTGCTATTGGTCAAACCAAAGCATGGATATTTATCATTATTTGAAGATTGTTCCTATGTTTGAGGAATTTCCTAACCTTAATGGGAGCAGGAAACGATGTTCTACATGAGAAGCTAAAATAGCACTTGCTTGTTTTCTCAGCCTCCTTTGCAACTATGGTACAAGCATAAGGTTTATTTATTTTTTATTTATTTGTATTTATTTATTTCTCCCCCCATCATTGTTTGTGCTTGCTGTCTTCTTGTCTTGTTTTTTTAAGAGGCACTTGGAACTGAACCCGGGGCCTCCCATGTGGGAGGGAGACGCCTAATTGCTTGAGCACTTCCGCTCCCACAAGCATATGATTTATATCATGCCAATCTGTTGGGCTGTGCTGAATTTGACTTAGGAATTAGTAAAAAAAAACACAAAAGGAAACATTCAGCTATGCTTTTACTGTTTCTAGTGGAAGCAATGCAGTCGCTGCTAAACTATCTATTGTATAGTGCATAAGCAGTAGTAGTAATGGCAGTTTAACAGTAGGCCTGGCATTGAGAAAACTGGTAAGATTTCTGTGGTCTACAAGCTGCAACACCCAGTTGGTAATGGTGGTAGTGGTTTCCTCCCTGGACAACTTCTACAGCTTGACTGGGATACATTTTCTGGCTGCTTAGTTTTGAGCCTGGTTTTCCAACATTTTCAATAGTTTCACACATTCTTATTTGTGGGATAAACTTATTAATTTATTGTTAAAGTCAGCCAAAATAGATTTCTATAGTTTACATATAAAATATCTGAGATATACAAGTGTAATAGGTGCTCATCAAACATTTATCTTTTTAAGTTATTATATAACCTATGTCACATCAGGTAGAATAGACACTTCAAAAAATTGAATTGAGGTAAAGAGTAAGGTATCTTAAGTTTAGTTGGTCTTTTAAAAGACTAACTGGATAGACCTTAGATTTTTGATAAAGTAGGAAATAATATAGGTAAAAATCAAATAATAAGCTAACATTCTAAAACATTTGGTCCAAATGCTGGCTGGAAATCTTGATTCTAATTTTGCAACTAAAGTGACCATGAAAGTACACTGAAAATCCTGTACAGTATTTCCCAATATGTATTCCATGAAAAAAACCCACAAATGATAGGTTTTTAGTAGGCATTACATGAAAAAATGAATGTATGGTTAATAAGTATGAAAATTTTGGATGTATTAGTTTTCTAGTTGCTAAAACAAATACCATGATTAAACAACAGGAATTTATTGACTCACAGTTTGAGGTGAGGAGAAGTCTAAAATTGAAGTATCAGCAAGGCAATACTTTCTCCCCGAAGACCATGGCATTCTGGGGCTGGCTGCCAGCAATCCTTGGTCCTTGGTTTTTCTATCACATGGCAATGTGCATGGCAGTGTCTTCTCCTTTTTCCTCCAGGGTCTGTTGACTTCCAGCTTCCTCCTTCTCCTCTGGCTTTTCTCTGTGGTCTTCTCCATAAGGAAACCCATCTTGATTCAGTTGGCCAGACCTTAACTAAAATAACATTATCAAAAAGTCTTATTTACAGTGGGTTTATACTCACAGGAATGGATTAAGATTAGGAAAATGTTTTTTTGGGGTACATAATTCAATCTGCCACAGTGGGTATAAATATAATTAAACAGATTATTTTCTACCACTTCTTGAAGTCTTTAATCTGTGCTTTGCTTTGTGACTCTCTAAAATTACAAAATATAAAGCTCAATATTTTCCACTTGTATTTGAACATGGAGTGTTTTACTTAGCAATATGCAAATAAAGATTTCCCTAAACACTCTGGAAAATGTGCGTGCAGATCAATTATGATCAAACATTTTAGCACTATTGTACTAGAATGACTTTGGCTTCAAGTAACAAAAAGCATAACTCAAACTGGCTCATATTATAAAGAGATGTTAGACAATAGAAAAGACTCAAGAACAGTTTAATGCAGAGGTTTATCAGTGACGCAAAATAAATGCTTCTTGTTCTCTCTGTCCCTCCAGTCTACTTTATTAAGTCTCAGTTTTATTCTATGGCTTGAAATCCCATGTCATCATATGACAGCTAATGCTTAGTACCTCATGTTTTTTTCTGCCATGTTTAGAGTAAGGGTGTTTTTATTCCTGTCACCTCAACCACTGAATGAAAATCCTGTGCTTTTCTCTGATTTGATCAGCTGAAAGCCCATGATCCCTCTTGCACCAATTATGTGACCCAAATAGCATCTCTGAGAGGTTTTACTTACAATGGGCTAACACCCACAGGGATGCAGATAAAGATGAAGAACATGTGTTTGTTAAGGCACATAATTATATATATATACATATATATATTTAAAACATACACACATCTACACAATACACACACACACCTGTACATATGTATTAGATGTCTTCGTTCTAAACTCTTTCCCCTAAAGAGTAAAGTGAAAAGATGCTTACGGCAGTTGAAAAGAAAGACTTTTACTTTGTTTATAATTGTAGTATTTGCATGTAAATGTTTTACAGTAAGGATGAGTTAATGGTTTTGTAGTTTAAATATGATGCTAAAACAAGATGATTTACCTTAAACAAATTTTATTCTCAACTAAAAGAGATCAAAGTATATCCTAGATGTTATTTGTCAGGCTCCTATACACACATCTGAAAGATCCCTAGATTTCAAGATAGGTCTATTGTATGTCATAACACACATGTAGTGTGGTCTACAATTGCCAACCAAATACCGACACAGAGAGCTGGGTGCTACAAAAAGCTGGCAGCTCCTGTGTTTGCATTAGCTTTCATTAGTTTCTTCATCTTTTCTATGTGTCTGACACATTAAATGTTATTGATTTTAAATGTTCCCTTAGCTACTGAACTAATGTGCTTATATCTATAAGGGGTCTCCCGTGAGCCTGTAAATAACTAAAGACACATTAGCTCCCTAGAGGGCCACCATGGCTCCCTGAACAAGCTGAGATGTCTAGGGACCTCATCATACAATTTCCCTAAGAAGTAGCCTAGCTTTGAGGAAGCAGTCACATCTCTCAGAAATGAGTATTATAATTACTCACAGCAGTTTGCCTGGTGCTATATAACATACAATTTGCAGAATTAAAGGTAATGTAATTCAAAAGAAAAATAGCTGGTTTTAAGGAATGAATAGCCAGATCAACTATTGGAAGTGTGTTTCTGGTAGAGCCTATATATTAAGGTTTCACAAGTTTGTATTTTAAATCAATATCCTTCTCAGCTTGCTGTAACTTTCATTGAGCTTTTCTAGGACAAAACAAATCAGACATTAATTTGTGTCTATAAGCAAAAGAGAAAACTGCAAAGATCTGAGACAAATGTTGAAGAAAGGCCACCAGCACTAGCCATTCTAAGAGGATAAGAACTGATCAGACAAAACCAGAACCAAGTATAGCACAAAACCCTATTAAATGCATCAAAAATTATTTAATTCCTTTCAAAGAGGGGTTTAAGTGGCCAGAGAGAAGATTGGCAATTTAGAAGTCTGATATTGCTAACCCCAGGGCAGGGAATTGAACCAAATAAGACACCAAAGAATTACTTGAAGTTTAGTGTTTGCCCTTTCTGATCTAGCTGAAAATTTGAATGTTCTCAAAAAGCACTGGAATGCTAAAGGACATAGTTTAGTTTTAAAAAGTGTGACATATGTGTCTCTGTTTGATGATTTATAACTTTTTAGGGTTGTGTTATATTGTTTAATTTTTATCTCAAGCTCTTAAAGAAAAAAATATGGCTCGTTCTACTTATTTATTTTATTATGAAATAATAAACGCATATGGCAATAGATTTAAATAACTTATTGGGCTTAAAATGAAAAATTAAATACTTTACTCTCTTTCTACCTATAGTCTTATTACCCAGAGGTAGCAGCTATTAATGTTTTGCTCATCCTTGTTTGTGTTATATTTGTTTTTTTAATATAAAATAGCATACTATTCTACTATACGTATTGCTTATTCTTGAACCATGCATTTATCATTTAATAATAAATATTAGATTTCTTTCATAACAGCATATATCTATCCCAAGCTATTTGTAGTGACATAGTGCAAGAAACAGATGTGCCTTATTTATTTACCCAGTCTTTTATTGATGGATATTTGGATCATTTCCAATTTGCCCTTATAAACAATTCTGCAATGAACATCCTTACAAATACACTATTGTGAACATGTCACAGTGGAGCTCTGTCAAAAGGAATATGCACTGCTAATTTTGACACCACTAAATTGTACATCAAAAAGATTTCATCAATGTGCACACTCCCCAAGGGTATGTGACCATAGCCCTTGTTCTTAAGCCATCAAGAGCACTGGATTTTATCATGTTTAATTTTGTCCAATCTATTTGTTGAAAAAATAGGTAGTTCAATGCTATTTGGATATGCTTTAACTTTTTTCTTCAATTTTTAATCAATTTTATTTTGATTCATCAATTACATAAATGTTACACAGAAATTTTAGGGGTACCCATATGCCCCATGCTTTAAGTTTTGATTTGCCTTTGACTACCAGTGAAGTTGAGTATCTTTTCATGTAATTAGTTTCTCTTTTTCTGTGTAATACCTGTCCATATCATCTACCTTTTTGTTTATTTTGTTCTTCATTGTTTTCGTAATGATTTGTAAGTTAAGAAAATAAGCTCTTTGCTGCATGTGATTCTAATAATTTTTTCCTTAATTGCTCAATTGTTTATCTTTTAACCATTTGTTTTAGTCTATCAAAGGGCTGTGAATGAAAAGTACCAGAAATGGGTTGGCTTTCATAAGGGGAATTTATTTGGGATAAAAGCTTACAGTTCCATGGTCATGAAATGTCCACACCGGGGCACCATAAGAGACGCATTCTCACCCAAAGTCAGCTACAGTTGATTCTGTTGTCTGGGCTCATCATCTTCTCTTGAGCTGCTCCGTGGGCCCAGCCTCTTGGGGACTTGCGATCCTCTTGCGATCCTCTAGTGCTCACTAACACGGCAGTATCAAATATGTTGGCTTCCTTTTCCTATATCTTTGTTTCTCTGTATGTGTGTCTCCATTTTAATCAGATCCAGCCAGAAGGCAGAGGCCCAACATGAACTGTGCCCACTGGCATAGTCTAGTCAAAAGCCCTAAATTGATCTTATCAAGTAATCTAATCAAAGGACCCTCAACCAAATTTAATGCAATCAAAGGGTATCACACTCACAGTAAAAGTTCAAAAACATAATCTTTCTCTTTTGGGGATTCGTAAAATAATTTCTAACTACCACACCATTATTGTGATATTTCTTGCTATATAGAAAGATTTTTAAAATTTTATGTAAACAAATTTTTATTCTTTGTCATTTTAGTCTTTGGAATCATGCTTAGAAATTTCTTTTCCATTCTTACATTATAAAAAAATAGTCACTGCTATTAGTGCTTAATTACTAGTGTTGAATTTTATATTTGAAATAAATTCAAATGATATTAAACATTTGATATGCCACTTTGAGATAGGCACTCTGTCTCTATAATAAGTTCTAGGATGGTGATTGAGTTAGTGACTTTTTGAAGAGATACATATAAGAACTTGTGACAGTTTGAAGCTGGTTGGACCCCAGAAAATTATGTTCTTAGAGCTAATCCATTGCTGTGTGTGTGAACCTATTGTGGGTGGGATCTTTTGATTAGGTTACTTCAGTTAAGAATCTTTATATTAGTTGACTTCAGTAAAGCATGGTTGAGGATGGGTCTTAATCATCTTACTGAAGTCCTTTATAAACATGAAGAATATGAAGAGACAGACAGAGAGAGAAAAGCCAGAGGAAGCCAGAAACTGAAGTAATGAGACTGTGAAGAAAAGGGAGAGACCAGCAGATGCAGCCATATGCCTTGCCATGTGACAGAGGAGGCCAGGATCCCTGGTAGCCGGTCTTCAGGGAGAAAGCATCACCTGATGATGACTTGATTTGGACATTTTCATGAACTCAGAACTGTGCTTTTAAGCTAATAAATCCCCATTGTAAAAGCCAACCCATTTCTGGTATATTGCATTTCAGCAGGCTTACAAACTAAAGCAGAGTGCTGATTTAAAGTGGTGCTGCTGCTATGGCCACACCTGGTCCTGATAGAATCAACCTTAGATTGGGCCTGGTAAAAGTTTAGATTAAGCTCTGGGCTAAGTTTGATTTACTGGTAAGGTAACAACTCCCCTAGAATGGTGAGCATTTAAAAATGGTGACTATACGGGGCCGGCTCGATAGCCCAGTGGATAGGGCGTCGGCATACCACATGGGAGGCCCTGGGTTCGATTCCCGGGGACCTCTCCTAGCGGGCAGACCACCTTGAGAATGGCAAGCCGCCATGGGCGGGCTGGAGCCGCTGTGGGCAGGGCAAGAAGCTGCCACGGACAGGGCAAAAGCTGCCACGGGCAGGGCAGGTCGCCCGTGGATGGAGCGCAGCCAGCCACCCGCGAACTGAAGCAAGCGCCGGCCGTGAACGGACGCAGAGACCGCCCACAAGCGGGGAAAGCCGTGCCTGCGCAGTGACCACTCTCGGCGCGTCGCCGCAGCGGGGGGAAGGGGAGATATGTAATAAAATAAATAAATCTTTATAAAAAAAATAAATAAATAAAAAAAATAAAAATGGTGACTATATATGTCATCTTCTGCCAATTTTGCAATACAAAACTATTGTGGAAAAACTCTAGCAAGCAGATATGAAACAAGTTATATCATGTCATTTCTCTTTCAAATTATTTCAGTGGCTGAGAAATTCAGATGTACATGCTTAGCTCATAAAGTCCTTTATGATTTGATTCCTGAGGACGTTTCTAGCCTTACCTATGGCATTATTCCTGTTTTGTTCATGCTTACATGAGGTGGCATGCTACATCCAACTCACTGATGAGAAAAGAGAAGTCCTGCTTTGCAGTGTTCCTGACTTCTGTGGTGTATATAATCCCACCATGGCTGATTTCAACCAATCACCATGAAGTCATTGGATGTGGAGTTGGGAAAAGATGTTTGCAATTGACTTTGTGAGCCTATGTGAGCCAGCTCAAGTACAGCACTGCCTCCACACCTTCCTACTGCCTGGAATGTCCTTTGCCACTTTCTTTGCTCTTACTCATACTTCAATACTCAGTTTCACTGACACCCCAGTTTAGACATGATCTTAATCTTAATCCTCATTCTTTTGGCTATGAACCCATTTGTAAATAGGACCTCTTGAAGATGTCATTTTTAGTTTATGTATGGCCCAACTGAATGAGGGTGAGTTTTATGAAGAGCCTGAAGTCAGAAGTCAGTGGAAAAACCAGAAGAGCCAGAAAGGATAGGAAATTACCATGTGATGGGAAAGCCAAGAAACCCAAGGATTGCCCGCAGTCAGCACCAGAACTCAACAGTCTTTGGGGATAAAGGAAGCCTTGCCATTATGTTGATGTTGGACTTCTGGCTTCTGATACCATGAGCCAATAAATGCTTATTGTTTATGCAACCATTGTGTGGTATTTGTGATAGCATCCAAGGCAAACTGAGGTACACCCCCAAGCCCCTTCCCCAGCCCAGTCTGAGTTACATGCCCCTCTTCTGTGTTTCTATCATGCCCTGAGGAGGGGTACTATCTTTTTTCTTTCTTTCTTTTCTCAGTCTCTCCAGGTTTCTCTTTCTGTGCCTGTAGGCAATCTTGGAGTCCTCTCTCACATGGCAGGGTAAAAGTTCTCTTGCTTTGTGCTTTGTGTGTCTCCACATGTTTCTCCCATTTGTATAGGACTCCAGTAAGAGGGCTGAGACCCACCCTGGGTCATGCCTCACTGAAGTACTCCAATCAAAGGCCCCCAACTGAATTCAATCCAGTCAAAGGATTTGGTCAATCAAAGGAGGCTGTGTGTTGCATACCCACAGGAATGGATTAACTCCAAGAACATGGTCTTTTCTGTGGTTCACAAAAGCTTAAAATTGTCGCACTGAATCGGTTTCTCTCAAAGCAAAACTCCTAGCAGCTTTATAAAGAATTGCCTGTGTCCATTTTATTTAGAAGACGCCAGCTGGGTCTAACAGGCATTTAAAAATTTGTCTATTACAGAACCATTGCAATGATTTCTTCGAGAAGTTCTATAAATCTAAGAATCAAAAAGACCATTGGAAGTCATCTTCCTTCCAGTGATCCCCATTTCACTCAGTTAAAAGTTCTCCTTCCTCATCCAGGCTTAAAGGCTTTTTGTGATCTCTTCGCACTGACACCTTCCAGACCCACCTTTCCCGCCTTTACTCTGCTGCTGAGACAAAAGTAAACAGTTCCTGCGCTGTTCCACACCCAACCAAGGCTCTCCTGGGCATCCCCATGGGCTTCGGCTATAATAACACTGGCATGCATTGGGGAGGGAAGAGTTTTCTCCCCTTTGGTAACCCTTAACTCCCACCCTCTTCTCTTAATTTTCTTAATAGATGAGGTCAGGCTTTTACTTTTCTGGAGACTTACCAAAGGTTGGGTCATTTGGGAAAGGAAGCTCAATGCAGGAAAGGGAAATACAACTGCCACCAGAAGATGCTATTTTGAGAACCCAGAGGCCCCAAGCCTCCCTCAGAATCCATTATGGGGCTTCTTGTTGGCATAATTCCTGGCCTGCTGCCATTTGTGTGACCAGTTTACTCCCCAGTGAAACTTTTGGACATTTATCTTCCTTAACGTTCAATTCGGCTGCCAAAAAAGATTTAGAGAGAGGGAAAATTTCATTGCAGCCTATATCCCACTTTTGACAAATTGATTAACCCATGCTTCTGATTCATCTTTTGTAAAATGTGAATAATAACAGCTACCATATTGAGTTGTGAATATCAAATGAGTTAATATGTAGAAGACAGAACAGTAACTGGCTCTCAATAAGTCACCAAAAAGTGTTATTACCCACATCATACTGTTGAACTTGATGCCAGGTTTCCTTTCTTGTACTTCTGGCTGTACTGTATAGGGGTACTGCAATAAATTACATCATGCTGGCTTGGGATCATTTTTTCTAAAGTGGTAGGTCTTCTCTGATTAGACTCTATCATTCAACATCTAGATTATTATCTTAAATTTGCTGTGACATGCCACCAGAATCCTCTCTCATTGTGAATATTGATTTTCATTTTTTTAAATGAACTGATTAAGAGCCTACTATTTGTGTCCATCAGTGTTTAAGCATAGATAAACTCCCCTGATCTCAAAGGTGACTATATTTTAAATAAGGGAGGTAGATTTTTGAGCACAAGCAATCCAAACATTTAAATTAGAGTCTGAGACGGAGTGGGATAAAGAGGGGATACTGGCTATGGGCAGATTTGGGAAGAATCATACCCTAAGGACTGAGCAGGGGACAAATGATACCTTGGCATAGTTTTTATTTGAGAAATGTATCTTGTAGAAGGATAGAAAAGTCAGCTTTTATTTTTTATCTTATTCCTTTAAACTTAACAATATTTAAATATATCTTATCCTTAAAGGCATGAATGGAGTAAGGTTAGCTTTCTTTAATAATAGCAGGGCAGCTTGTGTAGCTTGAAAAAAAGAAAATATAGGACAAATCACAAGATCTATTTTGCAGAGTGAGTAGTAAATGAGAGGCCATCAAGACAAAACAGTTGGTAGCTTTAAAAATATTTCAACTTTATTTGTCGTTTATTTATTTGCAGTTTATTTGTAGTTGTTACATTGAGAATGTAAGCCTGTGGTGAAACAACTATAAAAGGAATTCTTGTGAGTTAATAGTTAAGTCCTTTAGAGAAATCAGTGCACAGGATGGAAGAAGGAAGTACTCAAGAGTGCTGGAGTGGAAAGAAGTCAGTGGTTTTGGAAACCTAGAGGCTTACACAAAGCAGCTTACCCAGGAGGGACTTGAACCTGCCTAATGAAATCATTAGGAATGATTTCAGGAGAGGACTGGGCAGGAGTAGTGCTGTGTTGTGACTATGGATCTATTATATGAATATTGTGCTACCATCATCACCATCCATTACCAAAAAGTTTCCATCACTACAAAGAGAAACTCCAAACCCATTAAGCAATAACTCCCCAGTACCCCTCCCCCAGGGCCTCTCCCCCTTACTTTTAATGTACTTTATGTCTGTACAAATTTGCCTATTCTAGTTATGTCATGTAAGGGAGGTCATACAATATTTGTCTTTTTGTGTCTGGCTTATTTCATTCAACACTATGCCTTAAAGTTTCACGCATGTTGTAGCATGTATCAGAACTTCATTCCTTTTTACCACTGAATAACACTCCATCATATGTATACACATCAGCCTGAGGTGTCCTTAAGCAAGACAGCAGGGATCAGAGCAGTATCTTGTTTTTAAAAAAGACAACAG
>PVKH010037394.1:0-11467 GCA_004027955.1 Chaetophractus vellerosus | reverse complement strand
GACATCGAAGAACACAGAAGAATGGGCACACAGCAAGAGCAAGCAGAAGCGGGGGGGTATATGTAACAAAAAAAAAGTTAAATATAGAATCACCATATGACCCTGCAATTCCACTCCTAAGTATATACCTCCCCCCAAAATGAAAACATGCTCTCAGAGACTTGTACACTAATAGTCATAGCAGCATTTTTGCAATAGCCAAAAGGTAGAAACAACCCAAGTTGTCAACCAACAAACGAATGGAGAAACAAAATATGGTTTAAACACACAATTGAGTAATATTGAGCCATAAGAAGGAATGAAATTCTGAGAAATGCTGGAACATAGATGAACCTTGAAAACAGTATGCTGAGTGAAATAAGTAAGGCACATTGGACAAATATTGTATGATGTCACTTATAGAAATATTTAGAAATAGCAAATTTGCAGAGACAGAAAGTAAATTAGAGGCTACCAGGGCATGGGAGAGCAGGGAGCAGGGAGTTTTTGATTGGTGGGTTTACAGAGTTTGTAATGAAGAAATAATAAGTACAGAAAAAAGAATAAAAAAGAAAAAAAGAAATACAAAAAATATCCTTAAGAGAAATATAAAAATAGATATTTTATTTTACTACTGCCTTTTTGATAAGAAAGAAACAAAAGGAGGAGTTGTAAGTATTCGAGTTTGGTAACGATTGTTACTTAACAAATAACCCCTAAGATGCACACACACCTTTGCCCTATATTCTCTTGAGAAGGTTTATTTTGCGATTAGTATAAAGTAAGGAATTGTGTTTTATATTTCTGACTTTTTGCTTTAGAACATAGATAATTGAACTTTGCTGAAAACAGAATAATCACACATTCAGGAATTGGCGATTTGAATGTTTCATGTCTTTCAGAAAAGCCTTAATAATCTGAAGTTTCACATAGTCGTTTACATAACACATGAATTCTAAGACTTTTGAGGTTCCCTTATTCCACATACTGAGCTCTAAAAGCAGCATGTGCATTTTCTGATATATCAAATGTATGATCTTGGAAATGGTATTTGAAGTACAAAATGCATTTAATGAACTAAAATGATTCAAGAAGAGCATATTGCACTTACAACACTTATACTCTATACTATGGGCTTCTAAAGGGAGGTGGGTGTGATGCTGTGAAGAAAAGCAATTCCATTCTCAGTAGGTTATCACAGTGTATTTTCAGAAGTTTCTAATTGAAGGCATGCTTCATTTGCCTTGACTATAAAAAAACCTACATTTGCTCATGTTTATGTCTATAAATGCCCTCATAAAATGCACTCTAACACACAAGCACCCTTGCACATGCACACACACAAATGTTTTACAATTTGTTAATATAGATTACTTCTTATTTCTCATGTGGTTTTTCTGAGATCTAAATGAAAATAGAAAAATTGTTCAATATTAATTTAAAATAATTTAAATGTATTGAAACACATTAAGTAACCCCTGCATTCTGATTTAGGAAAATTAATTTTAAAATGGGAGAATGCCAGAAAAGAGTTCCTAAATTATGTACTCCATACTTTGATTTTTGGGGATCAAAAATGTTTGAAAAATTTTTTAAGTTTCATTTCATGTTGTAACTCTCTAGTTCCTTTTTCAGTTTTTATTGAAGAAAACAGGGTGCATCAAAATGCATTTTTATCTATTTTCAAGGTAGTTTTACATGATTGAAATCATTATTACAAGTAGAAGAGTATAGAACTGGCTTAGGAATAAAATATTAGTAGGTCCTGTCATTGACTGACGAATAAAGAGCATCATGTTAATGGCTGGTGGTATTCAGGTTTTCTCCTCTTCTAGCTAGAAGAGGCTACATAATACCATACTTTAAAATAACCTCTCCCTGAACCAAATTCTCATTTTCTTGGTAAGATATCTGCAATTCCTGAGACTCTCGCCTTAACAAATTCCTCTTTTAGGAATCACACCCACTTTCAGAATCAACAACTTATATAAAAATTAGGAATGATCTCAGACTTTGTTGCCCAAGAGACATATGCCAAAATCTTGGATCTGCCACACATTAAGCTGTGTGATCTTGAACAAATTACCTAACTCTTTGAGCCTCAGTTTCCTCAGCTGTAAAACTACAGTGCCACTGAATGGAGTAGAAACATAATGAATAGAGTTCTTGGTCTATATTAAGACTAAGTCAATAATAAATATTGTGATTCTAATTACGGTGGAAAGAGTATATTCTCGGGGCTATAGGGGAGCATGAGAGAGCTGCGTTAGAATATAGGTTTCATTTGTGGGATGCAAAATATAGTTTACAAATTCTTAGTCATGCCTTTGAACATAGGGATGTGTCCAAAATTATTTTTAACTCCTCAAATAACTACAAGCTATGAGCATAACTATGTCTTGACATTATATATTATCATAATGTTTCTGGAGAGAGAGATAATGGAGAATTCAAAGCAATGACACATTCACTTAATAATCAATAGAGCTTTCGTTCCAAATCTCCATGATTCTCTTAGTTGCTCTAATCCCTGCAAACAGAGCTACATTGGGTAGAGCTCTATTCTCCTCAAGATCCTTTAAACTTACTAGGGCAAGGAGAGAAAGATCCCTATTAAGAGAGGAAGAAAAGCCAGATATGAATTTTTCACATTGAAGCCTAAAACAATGGTAGTCTATGTTAACCACTAAATTATTCACTTAGTCATTAATGCATTCGATAACAATTCATTGAATATCTGTTATGGTCCTGGCACAATTCTAGATGCTAGTGGTTCAGGTGTTAATGCATGTATTAATTCATATATGCATGTTTTCATTCATTCTCTCATTCAACAAAAATTTGTGGCATTAATGGCAAAACAAATCAAGAGAAAGAAGAGAGAAAATAACTGAATATTGCTTTAGAACTACACATAAAGTAAAGTGGATACTAACCACATGCAGCTACTTCAATTAAAATTAAATAAAATTAAGAATTCAGTTTGTCAGTCTTACTAGCCACATTTCAAGTGCTCAATAACCAAATGTGGCTACTGAGTGCCATATTGGACTGCACCAATATAGAATAATATTTAGAATATATAATATTTCCATCTCTGCAGAAAGTTCTGTTGGACCATGCTGCTTTAGAGATTCAGGTGCCAACAAGACTTGCCAGTGATAATATTTTTAAATGTTTTGAAAATCAGAAGGAAGGTTGTAGATACTGATAAAAACACAAAACAATAAAAAATGAAAAGCCAAAGATAGTATAAGATGAGAAGAGAATATGGACCTTAAGGAAGGAAAGTTAAGTATTTGCCCAAAGCAGTAGGAAAAGTCAGAAACAGTGGGAGTAGATAAGAAAAAAGAAATAGGAGGAAATACAAAATCTTCTTTTGTCACAAAAACAAAAGAGGAATATGTTACCTAAAGGAATAGGTAGTCTAAAACATAAGCAGTTAAATTAAAAAAAAGATAGTAATGGAGACTTAGGATTCAGAAACAATTAAATTTGTCAATTACTAATTCTGATATGATATTTTAAAATATAGTTTCAGAAATTTTCTTAAATTGGAAGGCTTACAGATGAGAAGAATGTCTGAATTTTAATAGTAATACATTTTTAATTATTTTGGTTGATAGATTATAATTGGAAATAAAAAAGTTTTGAGACACATACTTCACATAATATATTCCATATATATATATAATACACACACATATTACATACACATAAACACACACACACATATAAATTTGAGGGGGGAAATATCAAACTTAATAGAGACCCTAATGAAACTCTAGGATACATATAGTTTTTGCGTAAGGGATAGCACTCAAAAGGAAGTTCACCATCAGTGCCAGGATTATAATATATGAAAAAACAGTGAAATGCTAGTTTAAAGATTTCTGGGGAATTCTTCAGAGGGAAATATAGTTGCTGGCAATAACTTTAGAAAAGCATAATGTTTAGAAAATTTAGAAAAACATAATGTTGCACCAAGCAGCAAGCAGGACCTCCTGGGCATTACCAATATTTATCATGGGAAAGAGTAGCTCTCCCCAAATGATGTTATTAAAATAACCAGATATTATTAGCAGGCAAAGTGGACTTAGAACTTGGATAATTATTTTGTAGGCAACCTGATTTGGCAGAGATATTGGTTTTCTACCCTTTAGTGTTAACTTAGTGAATTGCAGTTGTACTATGGAGTTTATATCTTCTTGCCACTGCGTGGTGGTGGTTGTCTTCTACTGATGATCACTGGAGAGGGAGAAGAAGGGCATGATACCTTCCACACCTAGAATCTCACAATATTCTAGCACTGATAACACTAACCCTTTACCCAGGTGACCCTGTCTTACTAGCCTCCACCGATCCAAACACATAATTATGATGAGGTTACTTGATATTCTTTACTAGAGGGCTGGATAGTTCTCCAGAATGTGGTACAGTGAAAGAAGAACACAGGTGGTAACTCTCTTTAGTTTAGAGACTGCCCTGTATTGCTTAAAGGAGACATTACCAGATTAAAACCAACCATTTGAAGAGGGGATGCGTTCTGTGGCAGCCACTTATCTCTCAGCAGCTCTCTGCGTCCTTCAGCCCCTCCAACTCCCCCTTCCTTCTGCCTGTAGTTCCTTCTTATTAATTTTCAGTCTGCTGCATTCATCGCTCCTCTCTAGAAACTGTGTTCCTCTCCAACTCTCCAATGAAGATAGTTTCCTTCTTTTTTTAATATCTTGCTTCCTTGTGCATCATGATCTAGAACAGAACTTTGCCCTTCAATAAATGAGGTTTTTTCCTGTTCTGAGTGGCTGACTTCATCTGGGGAAAATGGGCTCTAGCCCTATGATGGAGGAAAGGGATGGCCCAAACGCAATTTTCCCTCCAGAGAGAGCCATGCCTGCTTTCTTTGAAGATCATAAAAGTAGTAAATACAAAACACACTTCTCCAAGAAAAGTTTGTTTATTTTAATAGCACAATGTGAAATTCATCTAATATAAAGATATGTTTTGTGGGTGTTTTCTTTGTCATAACAGTAGGCCATTTCACTAACATGCTAAGAAATATTGACAAATTCCTGCTTTTCTTTCTTATAATCTAAAAGAAACCATTTTAGCTGCAAGTAGCTTTTTCTTTGTTATCCAGTATGATATTAGTGCCAGTAAAATTATTTAAAATAGTCTCTTACCCTGCCTGCAATAAGGGTAACAGCACTGGCTGTGGCTCACATTAAAGATGATAGGAAATGTGGGAAAACACCCATGGTATAAGGCACAGACAGTCAATAAAAACATTCCAAAAGTATTGAATGGCCACATAACAAATTGTTACTTTATTATATTTAAATTTTACATTGTAAACTTTACAGAGTTATTTGTAATAGGAGGGAGGTTGGTTTCAGAATTAACTATTTTATTCATTATTCCACTAGTTATCTCGAGGCAAGTTGAAATATGAATATACTAAGTGAAAGCTGAAATCACATTTTTTGAATGGAAAGCATCCCATTAGCTAAAGCATACTTTTGAAAGGGCCTACTAGTTGTTGACCCTAATGCTCATTTTCTATTTCTTCTTTAAAGATAGAGCACATGCTTTTTTAGCTGAGCACATGGGTACCCAAAATGCAGAATACAATTTCTCAGTTCTCCTTGTATCTGCATGTAGCATATGGATAATTTACAGAAGTTGAATGCTGAAGTTTCATGCATGATTTGTGATAAAAGCTCATATACAAAGAGTTTCCACTCTCCTTTGGTCTAAGCCAGTAGAATATGGATGTGATGAGTAGAATTATAATTGCCATCTTGTATTATGAGGGATACTCTGAGAGCTGCAAGGCAGTTGGGGGAAGAAGAGTGAGTTCCAGTGGGCTGTGGAATTGCTATACTAATGTCTTTTTTGCCTAATTGAATATCACTTTACAGGAGACATAAATATATATGATCTTGGTTAAGCCACTGCATTTTGTGATTTTCTGTTAAATGCAGCTGAACCTAATAATAAAAAGTGTTTAACTTTGGAATCACATACTGCCAAAAGCTTAAATATCACAAATTAGTATCTGATACAAATTATAGTATTTTTCTATGGCAAAATATAATCCATTCTTATGACTCTTTTAAAAGATAAAATGGTAATTAAAAGTATTATTTAGTGTGCTTGCCTTCTTTGTTCCTTTCCTTGTATGTAAGTTAAAAGGTTAAACAGTTCCATTTTGAAAAGTGTATTCCTTTTGGTTGCTCACTAAGTACATGGCATAATTGTTTATTGTATACACAACTTTGTAGGTCCTACAAAATGTTTTGACTGTGCAGTAAGGTTGCTCTGTCTTTGAAAAGCTCGTCCAACTTTACTAGCTTCAAACTGTGAAGCTGATGACTTCACCTCTCTAAGCCTGTTTCCTCAGTAGTAGAATGAATACAATATTAATATTTACTTCAGAGGTCTTTTACGAGAGTTAAATATTACATAAGATGAAAAGCTATTAATATTGCACCTGGAATTGAGTTTTTTATTATAATGATGATAAAAATAATGATGGGGATGATCAATAATGGAGATTAAACTACATTTGAAATGTACCACATGTTTTAGGCAATATCTGACAATTAAGATTAGAACTTGATTCATTTAGATACTTAGATTATTTAGATGTCACACACTGTTACATTAGTGCTACCTGGCAATTTCTTTCAGATTTCACCCTAGGAAAAATTGAGTTTGTCAAGTCATGGACTTCATGAACACATTGACTAACACAGGCAATCATGGCTACTGACAGTACAACATATGCAACTTTACGATGCAATTTGCCAAAAACTGACAACAACAAAAAAGAATCCCTGCTGAACACTTTTAACTTAGATACCTATCTTCAGATGTTCTTAGTTTGCATAATAGCTTCCCAGATGAAACAACATAGCAAGAAGCAGAAAAGACTCACTAGTAATGCTTGACTTCCTCCAACTGCTTGTGAATTAAAAGCAGCTGTGGACAGTAGGAGGTTGGTCTCTCCTTAAATACAATGTTGGAAACATGGATAAAGATATTACCTCTTTCTTTAATGCAGAATGTAAGAATAACCAAAAAAGTAAAGAAAGGGCTTATAAATGTTTTCAAACATTATGAGTGGAGTAGTTATAATTTAGAGCTATTTTATATGTTTTCAATCATTTGATTTTATCCTGTTTATTAGTAACATTTTTAAAACCATGTGTAAATCATGGAAAATATAAGATATCTGACTTTTTTGATTATACAAAATTTGAATTGTGATTAATGAAGTTAAAATTAAATAACGATATAACACTAGGAAATATTTTTATACTACTTTGCATCATGACATAATTTCAGAAGACAGGACTTAGACATTTTTTATTATTTCAAAAAAGCAGTATGTAATACAAATATCTCTGCTATGCTTGTGTTCATTACTTAAGTTTTTGTAGGTTTCCTTCTAGTTTTTGACAGGTGTATACTTACTGATATTTTTAATAATATTCACAGTTCATTGAAACTAGAACGCTGCTTTTACAAATCAGATGTTGCTTTGCTTCTGGAATATAAGACAGAAATAGAGAACAGGATCTTGAAAACTAAAACAAGACAGCATTTTAAGGGAATAGGGAATAGTAGTAGCAAATTTTATGATTCAATAATTTGTTTTCATAGACAAAAACTACAATTTTCCATCTGCTAATTTTTTTCTCAGTTGACAAACATTGTATACAAGAAAAAATGTAACTTATTTTATGGAACTGCTTTTTGTTTTTAATTCAGAATATGTGTGCTATGAAAGTTTAGTATTCCTTGAAGGAATAGGAACACTGTAATCAATAAGCAGTATATTTGCTCTCCACTGGTCTTATGTTTAGATATTTAAAAGGCAGAATTTTAGGGACTGAATTGAATAAGAGTTAGATTTCTTAGTATTAATTTTCGTGCCACTAAACAGCTCTCAGATCTTGGAAAATCCATTAACTTCAAGATCTCAGTTTCCTCAATAAGAGATTGGAATGACAATCTGGAATTTAAGAGATCATAAATTAAATGAGAAATTTCAAAACAGTTAACTAAAACAAAATTACCTATAGGGAAGATAGATCAACAAAATAAAACAAAAACATCTCTACATTTGGGGGAAATTGTGCTAATTCATTGTAGCAGCACTGATTACATCATTCAGAAGTTATTTCAAAGTTTGATTGACCATATGTGTGTATACATACAGATATATATGTTTATGTGTGTACATATATTTATATATGTGTGTATTATATGTATATATCTTTGATTAAAGCTAAGTAGAAAAATAATTTTTCTACATTTTTGTGCACTGAAATTTCAATGCTAACAGTGGATGCGGCGGGAACAATTTTTAAAATATAAACAAATTTGGGACCACTTGAAAGAATCATCAGTATATTTCTAATTTATTTCACTTCTAAGATCGCTTCCCTGTCACCCACCTCCTGATTTCAATTATCACCTCAATGCTCACATGACCCAAATATAAATTTCTCTTCTTTCTTTGGTTTCTATCTTATTTCAAACTGCATACTGAACATTGTGAATCTATAATCATATTACCACCATAAACAAAGATATCAACTTTGTGTCCTTTCCTAATTTAGATTCCTCTCTGTTTTCCAAGAGACCACCATTCTCCTGGTTGGTCTGGCTCAATATTTTGCAATCACTTTTTAATGTGTTTGTTTGAAATATAGCATATACACATAAAAGTCATAAATGTGCAATTTGATTAATTAACCCAAAGTGAAAATGGGGCATAATTATCACCAAGGTCACGAAGAAGGGAGAGGGATTTATGAAGAACCCTGAGAGACAGAGACACCAGAAATCAAATCACTGTACCCATATTGGAAGGGCCTCAGTCTGCAGGAAAGCTTGGCTCCTCAATCTGAGAAGAGCTGATTGATGTAGGAGAGAATTTCACAGTTGAGGCTGACTCTCAGTTTGAGGGTGAGTGAATGGGGGCCCTACTGAGAACTGGGTTGGGCCTGTGCATTTTCAAAAATGACTGAGTGCACTTTTTCCAGAACAAAGCTTCACATCAATGAGAAACTGCTGAAAACAGAATCTAAATTTGGCAGGCCTGATCCATTAGAGGCAAGGAAAGAGAATTTCTTGATAAAGTGGGGAGAGGAACAGAGAAGGCAGATCTCGGGAAATATAAGGT
The DNA here is from genome assembly GCA_004027955.1 of Chaetophractus vellerosus. Lineage (NCBI taxonomy): Eukaryota > Metazoa > Chordata > Mammalia > Cingulata > Chlamyphoridae > Chaetophractus > Chaetophractus vellerosus. Next base: position 2,295 of record PVKH010037394.1, on the reverse strand, counting down.
CATTTTTTACACACTTGCTGATTACACAAGAGGGAGTCCTCATTGTCGGCACGAGCTAAAGCACATGAAGCTGAAAACGTTAGAAAGACATGCCCATGCAGCAGGTGAAAATTTCAGCCTAATAGTTCCATATGAAAAGAAGATAATTTAGGAAAATGATATAAACTACAAAAGAACAGCGTGAGAGCTATTGAACTATGATCTCTCTGCTTCACACCCACCCCCATACACTGCTTTATGAAGCTAGAGCTGGGAATGTGCAAACCACATTTCTCTATAGCCAGTCATTTTCCTGTTAAGCCCTGTCAAAAGACAGCAGTAGCAGAGTTTAGAGGATAAAGAAGAGATGCATGCCTTTCCGTTTACCCCTCATTCCATTTTTTTCTGCTAGTCCCTGGAAGCATGACCCTAACAGTACATCTCAACCCTGCCAGCAGACATTGATTCCAGTAGTGGCTACTGAATGCAGTTTCCATATTTTATGGCAGTCACAGAACTAACTTTATTACACCTGCTCAGAGAAATCTGCACTGATCCACTTGTGTCCCTTTCTCAGAGATCTGTGTCCTAGCCTCACCAAGATCGGAGTTTTAGCTGTGCAAAGTCCCTATTTCATTCTTCGAATCATCAATAACCCCACCCTTTCTGCTTTGCTACTGGAGCTCTAGGATGGTAGCTGCTTTCTGCAATTGTGATCTCTGTGATAACTGAGTGAACTGAATGCCCTGACCCGGGCTTTTCGTTGCTGTTGTTGCTCTTGAATACTGTCAACAAACTTTATATTGAATGATTTTGTCAAAATTGCTGGTGTGTTTTCTGTATCCTACTGGACCCAGACTGATGCAAATGGAAGAAATCCAAGTTAGAAAATTCAGGAATGAAATGAACAGAGAAGAAAAGTGATAAGTATGGCAAAAGCCGGGTCCTTGGGGAAAAAAAAAAAAAAGGCAAGGTAGTAGCAGACCTAATCTAGAAAAAGAAATGGAAGACCAAATTTAAAATAATGATAAGAATGAAGTAGTCATCAAAATGGAAGTAATAAAATAATTATATGTCAATTTTACATAGTTCTTTAAATATGAAAATAGAAAAATCTAGTTAACATGCATATTTTTAAAGAAAATGCAACTTAAGAAAAACTGACTTGTAGAAACAAGAATTCTCAAAGGAACAATTGTCATTAGTGAGATAGGAAAGGTAGAAAACCCCTAATAATAACAAAACTAAAATATTTTAACAACCGAATTATTGCAAAACATGTTTAAAGATAATTGAAATGCTACTTCAAGTTTTCCACAGTATAGAAAGATCAAGCCAACTTCTAAATCCTATCTATAAATTGAGTATATCTCTGAATATCAAAATATGACAAAAAATTCACCAAAACAAAAAACCACAGCCCCAAATCACTGATGAGGATGGATACAAAAATCCTAATAACTATTAACAAATGAATAAATTTGTTAATTTGTTCATCCACTGTAAGCAAATGAATAAATATTAAGTGTAGAATATTAAAATTATAATTTCTTATGACCTAGTAGGGCTTATTCTAGAACTGTAATGATGGTACAACATTAGTATATGTATTAGTGTAATCCATGAAAAAAATAGAACTAAGGGAAAAATCATATAATTATCCCCATTGATACAAAAAAGCTAATTGACAAAATTTGGCATGCATTCACATCAAATATACTCAGTGAAAAGAGAAATGTTCTTAACATGATATCCATAATATCCACCATTTCTACTACAATTTGATGTTGTTTTAGAGGTATTACCCAAAGCAATCAGAACAGAAAACACTGAATGACAATTAATGATGCAAGGAATGGTAAATAGGATAGATAGTATCAGCATCATAAAGATATCAAATCTTGGCAAAGTTAAATCATAACTTTAATTGTGATCATAATGAAAATTATCACTCATTTGTTCTGCCATAAAGAAAGATTGTTTAGGGGCCGGCTGTAGCCCAGTGGATAGGGCACCAGTACACCACATGGGAGGCCCCGGGTTTGGTTCCCGGGGGCCTCTCCAAGTGGGGCAGACCGCCTTGAGGGGGCAAGCCGCCGTGTGGGTAGGGCAGAGCTTCCGTGACAGGGCAAAAAGCCGCCATGGGCAAGGCAAGTTGCCCACGAGCAGAACGGAGCCGCCCGCGAGCAGAGCAGAGTCACCCGCCAGCGGGGCAAGCCGCCTGCGAGTGGGGATGGCTGACGCTCACCGGTGAGCTGACTCGGCACGTTGCCGCAGCAGGGAGAGACAAAGCAGACACAGAAGAACACACACACA
>PVKH010037393.1:0-11465 GCA_004027955.1 Chaetophractus vellerosus | reverse complement strand
TGGAGGGTGGCGCGCCGATCCCCACGTTCCCTCTCCCTCGGGGACTCCAGAGTAGTTTTTTCACGCTTCGTCGCTACTACAGCAGACGCCTGCCTTCCTATTATTTGCTATACAGCTCTCGGGTGCCTTGACTGTAAACAAAACACTTTAGATCATAGCAAGGTCGGGGTAAGCACAGCGTTTCTGCTGGCAGCCAGACTTCTTAAGGTGGTGTGACCGAGTCGTTCATGTTTCCAGATTAACAAAGCAACAAAATGGTGCTCCTACCTTTCAAACGAAGAAAGACTGATTGAAGTGTGTAGGGGATAAACGTATTACTCTCTCACTTTGTGTAAGTGGAATTGATTATAATAATCCCATGAATAACATCAAACCTCGGTGGCAAGGTGGTACTCTAGAATTTCTCCATTTACATCCCTGTGGTAGTTTGTGTAGTTTGCATATTTATACACATGTACACATATAATGTAGAATTCCTGTGTAACCTAGCAAATATTTAAAAATTGAGACAAGAATGATCTAATTTCAGAGGCAGGATATAAAATATGGTAATGGGACCTATTCTGTGTTCCCCTCCCCAATCCAATAAATTGGGTGGCACAATAAATATAGAAAAATAAAGAGGATGAGATTGCTTGCTCTGGTCCCAGGTGAAATCTTTTCTGTTGGTCAGGTAGGAAGCCCTGAGTTTGAAACCACTTCTGGGCACTGCCTTTCTCACTGCTCTCTGCCTACCACCCCTGCCTGTCATTTTGGAATCTGCATTTTAGTTGAACCAGTTGATAGTGATACCAAAGGCAGTTCCACTGCATTGAAATATCAGTGACCACAAGCCACATCAAGGAAACTTCTGCAGGCAGTCCAGGGCCTGGGAAGGAGCCATTTTGAATCACTTGTACTAGAAGAGGACCTGCAGACCATAGCACAAGCGAATCCAGACAGATTGGGATGGTCAGGAAGGAAATGAACAGAAACTGAACCAGACTGAGAATTAGGAAACCTGTGTCTAGATCTGACTCCGCTACCAACTGGATGTGTGTCCCTGGACAGGAAACCTCTCTGATTCTCAATTTCCTCACTGGTAAAGAGAGTTGAACCACCGGGGTTCAGACAGTCCCGCCCCCCCCCCTCCCATTCTGGATTGTATGTGGTGAGGAAAGCATGTAAAGTGGAAAAACAAGATATGCTAAGTTAAACCATGGACTATGGTTAATAGTACAATTATAAAAATGTATGGTCATCAATTGTAACAAAAGTTCCACATCGATGCAGGGTGTAAATAATAGGGTGGTATATGGGAATCCTTAATTTTATGCATGATTGTTTTATAACAACTTCTCTAATAAAGAAAAAACAAACACAAGATGTGGCTGTGAAAGCACATCTATATAGCATAGGTGCATGAGAAAGCATTGTTGTTGCTATGCAATATTAGCATTCTGTAAATTTCCAGTTAAGTTTATTAACTTTGAGGGGAGTGGGTGTAGCTCAGTAGTTTAAGAGCCTGCTTCCCATGTATAAGGTCCTGGGTTCAATGCCCGGTACCTCCAAACAATTTTTTTAAAAAAGATAAAAACAAAAATTTATTAACTTTGGCCCAAACCAAGATAGTGTTTTGGGAGCTGGGGTGGGGAGGCAGTTAAAGACCCACTGAGTTATGTCTGAGATATGACAGCCCATTCCATCCTGTTTTAACTTCCACCACCTTGCTGAAGACCAAACTGATAATTTTCAAAGCGGAGCAGAGAAATAAACGCCGGAACAATAACATCAGGCATGAGGGCATGGTTGTGCTAGTTTTATAAATAACTTCCCAAGATGGACATTGATCCTCAGGGGAATATTTTCATCCTTCAACAGCTTGCAATACCTTAAAGCACTCACTCTCATCTGAACGATGTTCTGGGTGGGTTGGAGCAGTGAAGCCGGTGGGAGAGAAAGGGGGAGGAAGGAAGGCGCTGCTGTATTTGGCGGCTGGACTCAGGTAGAGGAAACTGTTACATTCCGGGAAAGAAATTAAAAAGTATAAAGAGGAGACGAGTCCCCACACGTAGCCAATGTTCGTCCCCTTAATTGCACTTGGGAAACAAGAACCTGGGCCAGGAGTGTAACTCGCTTTTCAAAACTAAACGTATCTGAGATGGCGACAAGGTTTATAAAGGGACTTGGGGGGCCAGTCGAGCTTTTGATCTTGGAATCCTTTTTTTATTGCGGGAAGGTTCGGGTTCAGAATACATTATAAATGCTGCCCCATATTCCCGGCTAATTTATGGAAAGAAGTCAGCCCTGGCTTCTACCCTAAGCCCCCTGCCTCCCCTCGGATAGCAGAGGCTTCTGGATTAAGGCTGAGCTCACCACTGCCCACCCTCCATCCCTCTGGGGGATACCGGCTCAGGCACTCAGGCAGTGGGCTCCCAGCCCCTCAGCAAATGTGTGCTGGCCTCCTCCGCAACGCGCGAAGTGGGGGTCTCTGATGAGAGCAGAGCAGAGAGACCAGCGCTCCCAGCCGCCTGCCTCCCCCCCGCAACCGCCCACACCCGCGGCTCGGCGAGTGCGGGGAAAACCAAGGTCGCCACCGAGGCTCAGCAGAGCTGCGAGCGCCCTTAGAGACCTTCGGGTCCAGCCCCTTGGTGTCCCAGCGAGGAGCTAGGGGTCGGGGCTGCCCACCGGTGGGAGCGGGGGGGCAGCCGGCGCCGCGCCGGGACCGGAGCCCCAGGCCCCGCCTGCGCCGCCGCCGAGGCCCTCCCCAGCTTCCCAGCCGTCCGGCTAGTTTGTTTGTCTGAGTCTTAATTTCTCCGGGGCCAGCCACAGCAGGTTTGCTGGCAGCCGCGCACCTCCGGCGGTCACGCGACCCGCCAGTCTCCGCGCCGCGCTCTCCGAGTCGGCGCGCTCGCGGCCGCGGGGAGGCGGCGGGGCGCGCCGGGGCCACCTTAAGGCCGCGCTCGCCAGCCTCGCGGGGCGGCTCCCCGCGCCGCAGCCAATGGATCTCCTCCTCTGTTTAAATAGACTTGCGGTGTCAATCATCTTCTTCTTCGTCAGCCTCCCTTCCACCGCCATATTGGGCCGCTGAAAAAAGGGGGCTCGTCTTTTCGGGGTGCTTTTCTCCCCCTCCCCTCTCCCCGCTTTCTCGCCCCTGCGCGACTCCGACGCCGGCAAGGTTTGGAGAGCCGCTCGCCTGCGGGCCCCGCGGGCTAGCAGCAGCCGGGCCTGGGACCCGCCGCCGCCGCCGCCCCCCGCGCCCGCCGCCGCCCCCCGCGCCCCCGCCCGCGGGCTCGCCAGGACACTTGAGCCGCGGGGACCGCGGGTGCCGCCGCTCGGGGCATCCCCTTCCCCTCCCCCAGGCCCCCGCGCTCCCGCAGCCCGCGCAGTTGCTCGCTGGTGTTTGTTGCTCTTGGCGCCGAGGGCAGTCGCAGGGCTTATAAAAGGGGGTTGGGTTGGGTCGGGGCGTTTTGTTTTGTTGGGTTTTGTTTTTCTGAGAGCGCGAGAGCGGCGGTAGTACAGACCCGGGAGGAGAATGTCAAACGTGCGAGTGTCTAACGGGAGCCCGAGCCTGGAGCGGATGGACGGCAGACAGGCCGAGTACCCCAAGCCCTCCGCCTGCAGGAACCTCTTCGGCCCGGTCAACCACGAAGAGCTGGCCCGGGACTTGGAGAAGCACTGCCGGGACCTGGAGGAGGCGAGCCAGCGCAAGTGGAATTTCGACTTTCAGAACCACCGGCCCCTGGAGGGGAAGTACGAGTGGCAAGAGGTGGAGAAGGGCAACTTGCCCGAGTTTTACTACAGACCCCCGCGGCCACCCAAAGGCGCCTGCAAGGTGCCGGCGCAGGAGAGCCAGGATGGCAGCGGCCCCCGCCCGGCGGCGCCGGTAATTGGGTCGCCGGCAAACTCAGAGGACACACATTTGGTAGACCAAAAAACGGACACCGCCGACAGCCAGACGGGGTTGGCGGAGCAGTGCAATGGGATGAGGAAGCGACCTGGAACAGACGGTAATGACCCTTTCAGAAACAGAAAATGTCTGTCTGTCTGTCTGGGGCACCGCTCTGCCTGCTTGGGGGATGGGGGTGGGGTGGGGGTGGTCTGAACCCTAAAAGCTTTCTTTTCAGTGTATTTTGTTTTAGGTTTTGGGAGCGAACTTTAGAAAATCTTAGGGGTTCAGTGCTACCTGGCTGACTTCATGATTTTAAAATCAGAAGCTGGCGATGGTAGTATCTGAGCCTTTCTCTCTTTCAAAGCCGCGCAGCTCCCCCCCCACCCCGCCCCCGCTCGCCAGCTGTAGTTATGTGACAACAACGTTGGGGTGTTTATCAACGGCCTCCCTCTCCGCTTTGCAGAGAGAGATTTGGGGCGTAGAGTGCACTTTCTGTTATGTGAAAACAACTTTATTTTTGTGCACCGAAAGGCCACTGGTGATGATGGGTCCAGGACTGTGGGTGGAGGTGGTGGGCTTTTCATTCCCGGACTCTTGGGCCAACTTCTGCCAGCCATTGTTTTTTCTAATAAAGGTTGTTTATGGGTTTTTCTTTTCTTTTCTTTTTTTCAAAAAATTCCTCCTTGCCCCCAGATGCCGCTCCTCAAAACAAAAAAGCCAACAGAACAGAAGATAATGTTTCAGACGGTTCCCCGAACGCCGGGTCAGTGGAGCAGACGCCCAAGAAGCCTGGCCTCAGAAGACATCAGACGTAAATCATTCGGTGGGTGGACTTCGAAGGCAAACGGCAGACCCCGACCTGGGCTGCAGGAACCCCTGGGCCTTCACACCCCACGAGACCTGAGCCTCATAGGTTGCTGGCAGATTAGGAGCTCGTGGGGTTTTTTAAGGTTTATACTTTGTGAGATCAAAAAAGTAGGAAGCAGGACTTGGAATCACTCTGGAGATACTGTAATTCTTCGGAGTTTCCTTCCCTTGATACAATGAACTAGAACAAGTGTCCCAGGCAGGCATAAGTGGAGAGGCCCTATTGGTAGCAAGGTCGTTTCTCTGTCAGCCCCAGCAAAACACGCTGAGAACAATAGGTTCTCTCCCCATCTGCACAAGAACTGGGGTAAGCCTCAGTTCCACTTAAGGAGAATTCATTTCTCAGAGGTTCAGGGGGAGTCAGTAGCACATTCTAAGCCATATACAGGAAAATGGCAAACGATTCCATTTAAAATTTGAGGGAAAAGTTAGGTACTGATAGCTCATGTTGGGTTAATCAAGTGGTTAGAAATGTGAATAGTGTGGTATGTTGCATTCTTTTATCTTTTGTCATTTTCCCAGACCATCACTTTTCCTGTTTTCTGATAAGTTTTGGGGAGAGCAGAAACCTGAGTATTTTTAAAAAATCCAAAATGGAAAGCTCAAAAATACTAAAGTATCCTACAGTGATAACACTGAAATCCCAAAGCAGAAGTTAAATTAACTCTGCCAGAGAAGCAATCTAGGAACACGTCAGCACGGGTATGCTAATACGATTTGGATATTTGTAGGGGAAATGGGGAGTAGATACCAGAGCTGGCTGAGGAGAGGGACACCCAGCACAAGGGAAGTGGAGATTGCTTGGTTTACTAAAATCTGATCGATGCAGATAGCTAATTTGAATAATTCAGCCCCCAATTTACATAGATTATAGCTATCCTTAATGATCAAACTGCATATATTCTAATAGTTTACTTGCTTCTTAAGGGTAAGGACTGTGACTTCTTTATACCCACCCCCCCCCAGAAAAACACCCTATACTCATAGCCTCACATATAAAAAGATCTTAATGGATATTGATATTAATGGTTTAATTCCTCTTTATAAAAAATTTAAAATAAATTAACATAGGGATTAAAGTGGGAATCAGGTTTGTTGGGTTTTTAAATAATTTTAATGTGTTATACAGTATATAGTTTTCCAATATATATCTGATTTTTTTATAGCTTGTACAAAATAGCACCATAGAACCTTTATGTTACAGTTCTATATGAAGTGAGGAAATTGGTGAAAAAATTTTCTTAACACCTGAAACACTCACTGGTCTGTAACTTGTAGTCTAGTTCATCAAAGCCACAGTGAATCAGACCTACCGAATTTTGAGCTGGCCCCAGTCTGACACACAAGTGTTTGTTAGTAAATATCACCCGTTCAGAGTATTCTAGAAATGGTTAGGTTTGAAAGCTCTTATGTCCATGTTCTGCATATGAATAAGAAATTAGAATATTTTGCCCTCAATTTTTGAAAAAGATATTAATAGAATTTTCCTCTGGAAGGCCTTTATCAGCTATACTTCTAATTATTTTTCAAATTTAGAAAAATTTGCTACTCCCAAGTGTTACTGCTTTTAATTTTCATCTCCTTTCTCACTGTTCTCTAGACTAGGGTTTCTCAACCTCTGCACTATTCATATTTTGGGCCCGATAATTCTTTGTGGTGGGGGCTGTCCTGTGCATTGTAGGCTGTTTGGCAACATCCTTGGCCTCCACCCACCAGATGCCAGTAGTTCCCTCCCCTCGCCCAGTTGTGACAACCAAAAATGTCTCCAGACATTGCCAAATGTCCCCTGGGGACAAAATTGTCCACTGTTAGGAACGACTGGTCTAGACAAAAGTACACAACACAGGAGGGCAAATGTTGGGTGTTAGGGAACGTTGAGTGGAATGACTATAGGCGTCAACTTTAGTACATGCTTTTTTCTTTTTCATCTCACAGGCATTTCCCAATTACGATAGAGGCAAAATAATTCCTGTACTTTATTCGTGTGTTACTCTAGTGCTTTCCTACTAATTCTTTCTTCTTGTTTCTTTTACAGAATAAAGAATATCTTTCCTTGTTTATCAGATACATCACGGCTTGATGAAGCAAGGGAGATTTAAATGAAAAATTTTAAATACATATCGCTGACTCCATGGAATGGACATCCTGTATAAGCACTGAAAAGCAACAACACAATAACACTAAAATTTTAGGCACTCTTAAATGATCTGCCTCTAAAAGCATTGGATGTAGCATTGTGCAATTAGGTTTTTCCTTATTTGCTTCATTGTACTACCTGTGTATATAGTTTTTACCTTTTATGTAGCACATAAACCTTGGGGAAGGGAGGGCAGGGTGGGGTTGAGGAATTGGCAGGGGGGGGGGTTGAAGAGCTTGCTTTGATTTATAGCAAGGAGAAAAATAGTTGTCTTGCATGAAGAGAAGCAATTTCGGGGAAGGGTTTGAATTGTTTTCTTTAAAGATGTAATATCCCTTTCAGTGAGAACTGATACTTCATTTTTAAAATCATGAAAATTTGAACACTGGCTACAAATAATTGCTATTTATTTTTACATGAAGCTTATTCTCAATTGGGAGCTCTGATGATTCCGTTATGTAGAAATGGGTTTTAAAAAACAAACAAAAAACTACCCCTCTCAGTGCCTTTCCAAGCCCCCCTTAAAGTTGGAATTTACCAGTTATTCAGCAGTTAGGTAGTGACTCCAGGTAATTCTGGGCAAAAATCTGGGATGTAGGGTGGGCAGGTCTGAATGATCAGAATTGACCATCTACATTTATCATATTTGTGGTTGAGAAAATTTCTTAATTTTCTTTATACTTTGGGCTGTGCAGACACAGTCAAAACTAAATCTAATTCCATGGATGTTTTTAAAAATCTGAATGTAACTTAACATGAAAAATAATGAAATAGTTTTTAATTTAAAGCTTCTCATTCTATTTTTAAATTTGCCCTAAGGAGAGCAGTGTTTCGACAGGAACGTGTGTGTAGAGAAAAGCACACTGGTGGGAAAGGTGAAATGGATACTACATCTTTAAACAGTATTTCTGCATTGCCTGTGTATGTATGAAACAAAACCATTTGAAGTGTACCTGTGTACATAACTCTGTAAAGACACTGAAAATTATACTAACTTATTTATGTTAAAAAAGATTTTTTTTTTTTAATCTAGACAATATACAAGCCAAAGTGGCATGTTTTGTGCATTTGTAAATGCTGTATTGGGTAGAATAGTTTTTTGGTTTTTTTTTTTTCTCTCTTTTCTGTTAAATAATATGGCTATGCTTAAAAGATTGCATACTGAGCCAAGTATAATTTTTTGTAATGTGTGAAAAAGATGCCAATTATTGTTACACATCAAGCAATCAATAAAGAAAACTTCCATAGCTATTAATTGAGTCGAACTATAATGTGCTTTACCAAGTCTGAGCTACTTGCCCTGGCATTCTAGTCATATTTACACAAATAGAGTATAAGTGGCAAATATCTGGATAATTCAGGCCTACAACTCAGAAGATGTTTATGTGGGTCTGAATGTAGTAGTCATTATTTTCCACTTAGTTCTGTATGGGTGGGCAAAGCTTTAGACATAAAAAGGCTTGAAAAGCCACATTTTCATATAAATAAGATTGTCAAGGTCTCTACTCCATTAGTTTAAATATATCTTCTAGGATGTGAATGTGTCAGAACCAAATATCCTTACATAAGTATAGACTGATCACACATTTGCAGGATTGAAAATGAAAGTAACTTGGTGACTTTTCTAAAATCTGTATTTGCATATGTGAGCTATGAAGAATTAAGGTAATTGTTAAGACCATCTAATCTATATACAACTTGTCCAAACTATTCAGATACATAGGCCTAAGAAACTGGTGTACATTCCAAGCTAATTTAGATAGAAGAGAGATTCTTCAAATTAAACTGGTCGTCATATACAAACTCCTCAATTTCTGAATAGCCTGGTAGTTATAACTACATATCCCAAAACTGGTTACTCTAAACACCAATTCTGAAGGTTTAGGGTTCCCCAGTCACATACCAAAAAGATAATTAAGAAAAAAAAATTTTTAAACAGGGCACCTTAAAGTCAAGTTTACTGTAATGATTTCTGTAATTCCACATTCTCTTTAAAAAATGTAGTTAACTAAGGTATAAAAGCGAATTATTTATTCTGGGAAACTGCAAATGGGTGAGGTGTAAAAATCTGAATTTGAGTTAAATTGTTTCCCTCAAATACTGGCATTTCTTTTGTTGCACCCCAAGATAGTATCAGCATATTTTGACCCGAAAAATTTTTTTTTTTTTAAACTAGAGTTTGACACTCTTTACTCCCGAGAAAAGTGGGTTCTTTGGTGACTGGGCAACAACTTTCAAGTGATGTTATTTTACTTAAAGACTACAGGTATTTTTATGATTTTATTCAGAGCACTTATAGAGGGTGTTTTTTAGGAAGAGACTGAGAAAGCAAGAAAAACAAGTCAAAATGGAGAGGAAGGAGTGGAGGGTCAGGGAAAAAGATGAAATAAAGTTTCTCTGAGCAAAAAAAGTTGTGCTTTAAAAAGTGACTTTAAAAGAGGAAAAACCACCCTCTTAATTGCTGCATGTACCCCATTTTCCTTTCCTGAAGAGCCCTCTTTTATGAATTTTTAAGAGCTCGCGTTTTAGGAGTGCGAAACCAGGGAGAAGTGCATGCTTGCCGCGCCAGGCACGTTCAGAGGAACGCGGTCCCCAAGTCACCGTGTCCTCTTTCCTTCACACGTATGGCAAGTTCGCAAATGCGACCCCGCGGGGCTCAGAGCGTCCTCTCCCGCTCCGCAACCTGGCCTGCGGAGTCCGCCGCGGGCTTCGGTCCGGGGGGGATGAGGTCGCCAGCACCAGCCACCCCTGCCCCGCCACCCGGGCCACTGCGCCATCGCTCCCCAAACTGACAGTCCCGCGCCCACCCGTCGCGGGGGTTGCGGGGTCACGTTGGCGGGTGTCTAGGGACTAAAAAGCCATCACATCTTCCTCCAGGTCTGCAATTTGCAGCTCCCGCCCTGCCCTGTCACTGCGCGCAGTTCCCGCGCCTGGGGCGCCCGCAGGCCGCGGAGGGCGGCCGCGTCTCGGCCCGCGCCGCCAGGCAGGGCGGGTTTCTCAGAAACTTTCCTCCCTCATCAGCTCTCCTCGGGGCGTGAGGAAGAAGCGAGCCCCCCTAGTCCTCGCACAAACCCTGCACACCGGTACCCAGCCTCCCCCAGAGCCGTGGGGCGAGGGGAGGGAGGACTTTGCCGAATTCGTGGACCCTCCAGGGCGGCAGCTCCCACCCCAGCCCGAGCTCCAATGATCCGCAGCCCCGCGCATTTCGAAAGGCTTCCCGGCTCGCTGGCGGCCGAGGAGGGCAGCAGCGGCGCGCGGAGCGGTCTGGAAAGTTCCCCCATCGCATCCCCGGCTGCCCAGCGCGGGGGCCTGGGGCAGGGAAGACCTGGGGGAACGTGGGCCGGGGGGCGCGGTTGGGGGCGCGGAGGGGTGAGTGTGACGGGGACCGTGGAGCTCAACAGGAGAGGGGCGCGGCGGGCGGCCTTCAGGCCCGGGTGCGCCCACCGCCGCGGCCGCTGCGAGCGACCTCGCCCGCGGCTGAGGAACGGCGCCTTCGCCATTTCATTCATCCCGGTTGGCGAGTCCACTTGCTCTTCTTCAACTCTTCGGATTGAGAAAGGTGTTTAGGAAGCTCGCCTAGGCTCCCTCTCAGAGGAGGGGCTGCCTTTATTTGCCATCTCTTTCACCTGAGCCATACCCTCCCCGCCGCCCTCCTCGCACGCCCCAAATCTGCAGGCGAGGCCGGGGGCAAAGGGGCCCGCAGTCGTGCTGGAAAAGCTCGGGGAGCTCCTTCCCCGGCGCTCGGCCCGCGGGGGTGCGGAGTGGGGTGCGGCCCGGCTTAAGAACAACCGCAGAACCGAAAGTGTGTCGATTTCTGCGTACACTCCTGTCCCCATGTGACCCTCCCACGTAGCCGGCCTGTCACGCGTGGGGACCCACACGCAATGGGCAGGAAGCGGAATGTGAAAAATACAAAACTAAATCAAGGCGTCGGGCGCGAAACCTCGACGCGCCTCGAAAGAGACGTTGGGAAGAGGCAGGGAGAGGGCGCGCGGCCGGGCGCGGGCCGGGGGATTGCATCATTGCGGCGCCCCCGCCAGAAAATGGGCTCCGCGCTTGGCGCCCATCATGGCGCTCGGGCAGGACCGCGCTTGGCGCGCGCTTTCCCCGAGCGCCGGAGCAGCAGGCACCCAGCCTCGAACCAGCATTTTACAAACAACGTGCCCCCGCCCCCCGCCCCGCGCCCTTCCTTTTGTGTGCGTGCGCTGTGCGTGGAGGAGCCGACTGGAGATTATTTTTTTCCTCTTTTTTTCCTCCCCTCCTGTGCCGGGGGTTGTAAACTTGATTGGCATTGGCTGCGCTCACTGACCCCTGCGCCGAGTCCACTACAATTTAAGGTGGACCCGCGAGGTTGCAGCTCCAGGCGGAGGCTGGCGCGGCGGCTGTTTTTGGACGGGGGTACCGGCCCCCGCGGCCCCCGCGGCCCCCGCCCTCCCGCACCCCCACCCCGCCGGCCCCGACCGTGCGCACTTCCTCCGCCCACCTCCCACCTCTTCCTCATTGGCCAGCGCGTGCAGTTTGAGTTTTTTTGGGGATGCCTGTTTTCTTTAAAAAAAAACACAGTACCCCGGATCGTGAGACTAGAGCGAC